>SRPY01000301.1:0-36224 GCA_018360145.1 Claviceps africana | reverse complement strand
TAAAGTAATAATAAAAATTAATATTAAAATAATTAAAATTTATTTTAAATATTCTAACTACTATTACTATAAATAAGGTATTAGCTAAGTAAATACTTATATAGATAATAAAGCTTAGTTATTTTCTTAAGTAATTTAAGCTTAAAGTCTTAATGTTTTAAGTTATAGCCTTACTCTTTACTCTTTATCTTTATATACTATATCTCTTTAAATTACTTCTACCTCTATTTATACTTACTTAATATTTACTTAACGCTTTTATATATTTATAGTACTTTAGCCTTAAGATTATATTATAAGTTATTATAAATTTAGCTTTAAATAGCAACTATTATATATATCTTAGTATATATATATAATTCTATTTAGATTTAATTTAAGATTAATTTATATACCTCCTTCTTATACTTTTTATATATAACTATAATACACCACTTAATATTATATTATAATTTAATATAGTATCTTTATTATTATTAAAATTAAAGTTTAATAAAAGTAATAAAAAGCGCTTTAGTTTAGAAATGCTTAAGCTACTTTTATATAAGCTTATTTAACTTTATATATTATTAAAGTTAAAATTATCTTTAGGCGTAGGACTTAATAATAAGAGTTATTTATATTAGTATTATTGTTTTCGCTTTATAATAAATTAGTATAATATAGTAAATTAACTTTATATATAGTATAGGGCCTTACTTTTCCTACTCTTTTAGTTTATAAACCTACCTTATAATAATATATTACAATAACTTATTTATATTTAAAACCCACGCTTTACCCTATCCTTTTAAATTATATCCTAATTTAATTTATAATAGGATTTTACTATATAAAGTAAAGGGATATATTATCTAAACTAATAATAAGTATTAAAATATAAAATTTCTACTATATTATTATTTAAGGTAAGTAAGTCCTAATTATTTATAGGTATTTATATTGCTTCTTAGTATAAACTAAACTAAATTATAGGGCGTTATTTATACTATACTTAGTTACTTATATTTAGCTATTCTTCTATAAATATATAGTTAGATATCTATAATAAAAGATAAAAAAAGTATATATTTAAAATTAAGCTATATAGCTTATTATATTATATAATTAACTTTACTTTTAATAAAAAAAGTAATTACTTACACTTTTTAAAAGGCCCTGTATTTATATATAAATAATATTTTTCTACTCTATATTAAAAATGTATATAGTAAAAGTAAATACATTATTACACTTGCCACTCTTAATTACACCTTTCTTAATTAATATAATTCTTAATATATAGCCCTAATCCTATAAAGTATTAGTAATTTTATTTATATAAATAAAAAAAAAAAATACTTTATATATATTACTAATTTTAGTTTACTATTACTTTAATAATATAAGGAATATTTAGTATAGATTATAATAAAAGATATTTCTACTGTACTTTAATATAAAACTTTTAAAATAAAATTTTAAATACTATATAGAATATATAATAGTATATATTATATATTTTACTATTTATAAAAACCTAAAGAAAGGGAACAGCTATATTTTATTTTTAGTAATAAATAAATATAATAAATATAAAGAATAATACCTTTTTTAAGTATAGGGCTATACTATATCTAAATAATTTCAATATTTCCTAACTTATAAAGGTGTTTATAATTTATATTAAAGGAAAATTAATTTATTTAAGTATTTTATTATTATAGTGCTTATTATTTATAAAAGCAAATAACTATTTAATATATACTATTATTAATAAAGTGTTATATCTACTACTTTATTAGTAAAATATAAAGTAAAAATAGAAGATAATAACTTACTTAATATTTATTTTATTATTATTTTAAGTATTTATAAAAGATAGTAAGTTATAATAATTCTAAAAGGAAGAGAATAATTTACTCTTTCTAAAAAATTATATAAAGGTAATTAGTGTTAATAAGACTATAATATATATTAATAAGACATTTGCCTTTATATTTATTAATAAACTGTATAAGCTTTATTAATTTAAGAAATACATTTATATTAAATTAATTCTAATTAAAATTAGAATTAATCCTAAATGGAATTTATAATAAAATATAGACTATATATTTAGACTAGTATATAGTTTACTAATGCGCTAAATAACATATATAAGGCTTAATATAATTAATAGAGGGACTTTATTTAGCAGCGGCGGAGGGTATTAATGCTCACTATAAGAATGTAAAATTATCTAAAGTGTTGTTTTAAGATATAAAGGGATAAAAATATTAAATATAACATTATATATTAATTGCTTAAGTGTGTTATCTCTTTAAAGATAATTATAATTTATAATAAAATTAATTAAATATTATAACACTGTAGAGAATTAAATATTTACTATATATTGTTTTTCTTTATATATTATTAATAAAAAAAGAGTATTCTTCCTTAAAATTGCTAATATATATATCCTTAATAATGCTTTAAATAATATTATAGTAATTAATAAATTTAAGTCTTATTAAACTAAAAAAGTGGTTTAAGGTTTAATTAAAGTTTTCTATATATTAATTAATATAATAGATATATAGTTATTAAAATTATATAATTTCTTTATATTCTGCTTATTCTATAATTAATTAATAGAAATCTTAGAAGGGATAGTATAATATTTTTTATTAAAATTTATTTTAAATAAAAAATGCTTAACTAAAAAAAAAGAAAATATTAATATTAAATATAAGCTTATATTAAAAAGAAAAAATATACTTAATTGCTCTTTTCTTTATTGTTATAGTTAAGATATTTTCTCTTATTTTTAATATAGTATTTAGCATTTTAGATATAATAACTGTATATTTAGTATTATATAAAATTAATATAAGATTTAGGTAAGCTTTACTACTAGTGTATTTATATTAATAACGTTTTACTAAAATAACTCTTAATATAATATATATAGTAATAGTAGCTTTTTTATGTTAATATATACTATATTAAATAATATCTTAAGGCCTTTTAAGGTTAGTTAATAATAGCGCTTTAGTTAGAATAATATAGGTAATACCTTTTAGCCCTATATATAGTATTTCTAAAATTATTATAGTATAGTATACTTTAAATATAGATAATATATTTTAATAAAAAGAGGATGTAGTATTTAATAATCCCTATTTAAAGAGAATAAGTGGTTTATTATTTAAGTATATTTAGTTTATTTTTAGTTATATAGAAGAAATAATTAAATTAAGAAAGATATATATTTAATTTTAAAGTATATACTTTAATATAAAAGTTGTAATATCTTTAATATTTAAACTATTACTATTTATTAAAGAATTGTTTTTATTTTATATAAAATTATTATAGATAGATAGAAAATCTAAGAAGGTATTATTATCTATACTATTTAGTATATTATTTAAAGATAAAGTTAATGCTATTAAGAGGTATAATAAAAGAGGTTGTTAAGACTAATTCACTTAGCTCTATATTAAATTAATTTTAAATTAATTTTAAATAGAATTAAAATAAAATTAGCCATAGATATTTAATATATAGACTAGAAAAAAAAAACACTTTTAGTGTATATAGGCGTTAAGAAATAGGTATAGGCCTTAGGAAATACTGCAGCTAATTAAATTATAATGCACAGCTCCACCGGTTTCCCAGGTTAACTGAGGTACAACACCCCGACCCAGCTGAGCTACTCGCAAAAACCCCAGCTGAGCTGTAGACTCATCAAGTTCCGTTGGGATCCAGCAAAATCAGGAACATGGGACTTGGGCCCCACAAGCCAAACTGGAAGCACAGCCAATGTGGAATCCACATAGGGCAGATGAGCCCCCTGAAAAGGTGGGGAGGATCTAGTCTGTTCTGTTCACTGCATGTGGTTGGTGGTGGTTGGCGGTTGGTGGTTGGTGCCTGCCTCTTGTCGATTCTTGGTCCTGGTGGTCATGGTCCTGGTTCGCAGCTGATGGCACCTGCCCGCCAGCCCGTCCGCCTCAACGCCATGGCATGATGACGGCCGAGGCCAAGACCGGCAGAGTCTGAGATTTTCCAACGTGGCGGTATTCGCGTGCCGGACGTGTCGGGCAATAACTCTTCCAGAGCCCTCTCTCCTTCTCCGGCGGAAAAAGTTTTTCATTCATCGTAATGACATTATAATGGCATTAGGTGCGTACTTACATACATATGGTACTTACTACTTACCTACCTACTTCAGCTATGTACCATATTTCCTTGATTAAACGTGTAGGCTGACCCTGCTTAGCCGGCCTCCTCGACGTGCTCCCGACCGGGAATCACGGAGAGATTACGCAACGGCTCCTGCGACCACCCTTCCCACATTGTCTTGAGCTAACGAGCGAGGGGGGGGCTGTGCCAATCCCCAAAGACGCACAGCGTTGCTCTATGAAAAGAAGAGGCAAAGGGGAACATTGAAAGCACACATCCATCCCGCAGTGGAGTCAGCCCGGTCTCGGGGTCTCTAGTCATGGACTTCCCCGGACGGACACAAAGAACGGGCGCCCGTCTCGGTTCATCTACCATTGGGGAGCAGCCGCTTGAGTGAGCATATCAGTCCAGGACCGTCCCCGACTCGCCGCGACTCGCCGCGACTCGTGCCATGCGGACGCCAAGCTTTATCTTTTAAGGTTCTTTTGTCTGGCACGTGTCTGTTATTTATATCCTGTTGTGTTTTTTTTTCTTTACTAACCTCTCTCTGTCTCTCTCTCCTTTTATTATTTCCTTTTCCCTTTCTTTTCCTTTGTTTTCTTTTATTTTCCGTTTTTATTTACACCCACTACATCGTTCCGCACGCGGGGGGGACATGCCCTCTGTCAAAAATCACCGACTTCGGCAAAGAACCACGCCACGCCTGCCGCCGCCGCCGCCGTCGAACTCGAGCTCGAGCTTGAGATGGACAGCTCATGCGCCAACGACGACAATTTCCTGCTGACCGATCCATTCGCAAAAGGCCCCTCTGTCAAGTCCGTCGTCGGCTTCGGCACCACTCTGGACCTCTACAGGACACGTACGAACGAAAGTCTCCCTAGGTGGCCGCCTTCGTCCGGAGACGCACAGTCACGATGTTCAACACGACGCACCGCCTCCAATGCTTCATCCACGCATCATCTTCCCACCTATAGCCTCTATCCCGCTCCCACCAAACCACTGCCTGCGCTGCCGCCAACAGCGAACGGCTCATCGGTATCCGTCGGACGTCCGCCATCCACGCATTCCATGGCGAGCAGCGTCCGCTCGTCTCGTTACTCGGAGCGCTCGGCAAGCATAAGCGCCGGCCTAAGCGTGTCCATGTCGTCGCCTTGGACGTCTCCGGCCTCGACGCATGTTGCGGGCTTTTGCGACTCCCGAAGCCCCCAACTGTCCTCCCAGCTCTCCTCTCTCGAGCTCAACTTCAAGAGCCTCGTCCTATCCGAAGACAAGCGCATCAAAGACACCCGCGTATACCATATTGATGTGTCGCCCACTTCCTCCGTACTGGCAAGCAAACATGGCAACCACCACATCAAGGTGTGGAACCTGCGCGAGAACGTCCTGCTCAACAGCATCAAGTTCACGTCATACACCGAGGCCCGCCCTCGGGGGCGAGACTACCTGATCCGCAGCCACGCCATCTTGTCGGAAACCTTCAAGCTCATCGCCATTGCTACCAAGTTCGGCAGGTCGATCGAAATATGGGATTGGGAGAAGAAGAAGAGCCTCCAGACCCTAGACGCCGCGGACAGGTGGGCCGCGGGGAAAATGGAGGTGTACGATCATGGCTGGGGCCGCTTTGCCACGTATTGCGGCGAGGCGGGAGTCATTGACCTCTACGCGGCCACACGGCAGAAGAAGCCGTTTGTGCGCATGCGAAGCATCAACCTCGCCGAGGCGGGCCTGCCATTCGTGCCGCAATACCCCGAGCTGGCCCTCTCCGCAACAAGCCCTCTGCTGGTGGCAGCCGCGGGTCCTCGACCGCCTCGACGCGGGCACCCGCCGCCCGAAAAGGAGACGTTGCTGGTGGCATGGGAAACACACGACAACGGCGTCGTCGGCAGCAGGCCGTATCGGGTCGCCCGACCCTGGCAGCATTGGGAACTCGAGACGGCCATTCCTTGCGACCTCAGCACGTACGGCAGCAGCGTGGTGTCCATCTGGATCCCCGCCTCCTTTCGTGCCGTGCCCATCGCCGCGTCCCGGGGAGGTGGTGACGGCTACAACCTGACGTCCGTGGAAGTGACTTGTCGGTTCGTGCTGGTCTGGGATCTGGCAGCAAACTCGACGCGTACATTCAGCATACCGAACTGCACGTCCTGCATCTCCCCCGACTGCCGGTACGTGGCGTACTGCCATGCCAGCGGCACGGGGTCACGCGGGACCCTGGCCGTCATCGACGTCATGTCTGGCCACGAAGTATGGTGCTGGCCCGACCGGAACGCGACGGCAACGGACAGTGGCTCCAGGCCACAGGGCGACCAGTTCGAGCACCTCTTGAGGGTCACGGAGCTGTGCTTCTCCGCGGACGGCAAGTCCCTGGTCATAGGAGACTGCAACGGACGAATAGGCGTGTACGAAATCCAGGCCAAGAACGCCGGGTAGAGACGCACGTAGCGTAGCCATGGCCATTCCAACATGAACAAGTAATCCCACGAAAAATGAACACGTGGTCATTTTTAGCTCAAGAAAAAAAGAAATTACGGTAAAACGAAATAAAGCATAAAGACATAAAGAACAAAGCTTATAAGAGTCCGCATGAAAACGGGCGGGAGTGCGTGGTGCACTGCGAAGCGAGCGGGCGCGAAACGTGCCACGGAAAAGGCGGTCTGTCCGCTGGATTATACCTTGGTTTTTAGAAATGCGAATGCTTGTCGGTTTTGTGCCCTTTGTCTTGCGCGGGGCAGGATTTCCCGGGGATGTTTAGGCAAGCGTCGCGGCAATATATTGGGCTGTTGTATACTTTATGCGAAATGGCCCCGCATAGGCTATTTTCTTTTCTTTTCTTTTCTTTTCTTTTCTTTTATTTGTTTTTTCTTTTATCTTTCTTTATCTTTATCTTTCTTCTTCTTCTTCTCCTCCTTCTCCTCCTTCTCCTCCTCCTCCTTCTTCTTCTTCTTCTTCTTCTTCTCTTTTTTGCTTTTCTTTCTTCTTTCTTCCTTCCTTTTCCCCCCGAGTACCTTGTGAAGCAATCAACGGACGCGGCAGCACTAGCCGCCCGAGTTCCCAGTTGAGACCGGAAGCGCGGTCCCCTTCACAAGGTCCAGACGGGACCCCTGCTCATCGGGCGCCAAGGACGGGGGAGTAGCAAATTAATGCGTCTGATCAAGATGGGGCGTGCATTTCCGGGGGAGGAGATGAAATCCATGGCGCGTCACTCGTGAACTTTGCGATGCACTTGATGGGCCTTGGTGTCTATTTTTGATGGTGATCATTTTGACGAAATTGAGATTCAGTACGCGGGACGACCTGATGTCGACTCGGGCTTTGGATGTAAACGCCTGACGGACCTCATCTTGCTTATTTGGTCATGACAACGATTTGAAGAGCTTGGGGGAATAGACGTCTTCACGCGAGGCCTTTTGTAACGCCAGTCCTCAGACTGTGTAAACGTACTCTTGATGGACCTACTGCCGCGATCATTCTGCATCACGACACACAATGTTGGAGAATACATGTAAAAAAATATAATGAATGGCCTTTTCCGTGGAAATTTACTTGTCGCATTCTTACGAATCCACCATATGCGTGCGCAAACCAGGCTAATCATGATACTCATGATATTATCTTACGTCGGATACGGACGGGGTTTTCTATGCCATGATTCTTTCGTGGACTTGGCACATGGAGTGCAGCAAAGGCCCTGGAAAATAGAAAGGTGAAATATATAAATAGCTTATGATTCTCACATACAAGGTCCAGAAAAATTCGTTTTTTTTTTAAAAAAACAAAAGGATTTTACAAGTCTATTTTAATTTTGTCTTAAACACTGGGTGATATTACTATCGAGTCTTCCTCAAGTTGTATATAAATAAATTCAGCTCCCCACGGGGTGCCGAGTTCACAAAAGAGGGGTGCCAGAACGGGTCTCTAATTAAAACAAACAAGACCGAGGCACGAGGCGAGCGGCTACTCCAACCGGTCACGTCCGGAACGGAGATCACCCTACTTCAAGTCATGGAGGTGCCAGGCAGCGCGGTCCGACGCTTCCGGACGCGGTCCAGGAACGGCCGCCAGCAAGATGACGACGCGCATCACCACGTTTTCTCGTCGGCCCGCGAGACAAGCAGACTATTCCGAGCGCCCTCCCGCTGTCAACCTCTCACGAAAGCGCAGACCGTACCCGGGCCGATAATCATGCCGCGTCCGAAGCGGAGCGCGCCGCAGAGGAAAAGGGGGGGTTTTCGGTTCCGCGAAGGGCGGGCAGCACGCGTTTCAGCCGCGCCGAGAGCGAGTTGCTGTTTCGGTTCCTGTTTCAGGGAATTAGCCGGCTCGGGGTTGCCGGCATGCCACAGTTGGGGGAAATGCCGCCTGCCTTGGCCCGGACAGGATGGTTTGTTGTTTCGTGTGCGAGAAAAAAAAAACAAGTAAGAAAACAAAAACAAGAACAAAAACAAAATAAAAATGTACACCCCTCCGAGCACCCGACCTGTGCTGCGCGCGCCAAGACAGCCAGCCCATCCTGAGCTTAATTGCCGAATCACTTGCATAAGGCTCATCACGAGGTTGTAAAATATGCAGCAGCAACTAGGCCCAAACCGGACGACATATCCACTTCGTGCTCCCCATCGCCGCCTCTTTTTTCATCCTTGTTTATCAAATTCTGGCCCTGCTTCATTACAGCCTTGATTCGCCAAGGCCATTCCGAAATGCCCTGGAAAGCAGCCCTTCGTAGTGGCCTCTTCGTCGCCCATGCGGAATCCATCAGCGAGGCCTTGGCAACCGTGGTGCTTTGCAGGGCGTCGCCACGGGAAGTCGCCGCTGCCTCATGTTGCGTACTCTCGACAACCACCGCGGGGCCATGCGCAACAAAACCCCTTAAGACGACTTTCCATGTATACCACTGGGGAGAAATTCTCGTCCCATCTAGAAAAGTCGACCAACCCTTTCATTTCACTCCTTACCCCATCTCCATCTCCATGGTCTATATCCCCGCCCCCCTCCCGTCTCGTTCCAGATGTAATCTCCGGTGGTTTCTTTTTTAAAAAAACAAAACTTCTCGGAAAACGTCTCCGCGAGATGAGAGACGGGAGACGGGAGACAGGCCCTTGATCACTGTTGACAAGGACGAATAGAGGTTGTTTTCAACGTCGAGACGACTGCTGAAAGTGGGTTTTTCGTTTCCCGGCCAAGTCGCCAGCGTGGGGGACATTGTGGAATCTATAAGATCAGGCATATCCATCTCTCGACTTGCCCTGGTTGTTCCTTCTCGTGCAGTTCTCGTACTTTTGGCAACTTAACACACTCCTTTGTGTCTGTTTCTCTTTTCCTCGTCTTTTTTCTTCTTCTTCTTCTTCTTCTTTCGAACCCACCCTCATTTGTTCATTTCTCATTGTAAATCTTGACCCTAGTCCTTCACTTTTTTTTTATCAAACCATCACCATGAAGTCCTCGCGCTGGCCGCCCTCCTCACCTCGGCGTCCGCCTCGGCCATCCCCGGCCGTCGCCCGCAAAGCCGTCCCAACCCGGCCCCCGTGTCCCCCGCCAACATCTTCGCCCGAGGCAGCACCGTCATCTACTCGGACCACTGGGCCGGCGCCGTCAAGGAGAGCACCGGCATCAGCCACGTCGAGGGCACCATCCGGGTCCCCAAGGTCACCGGAGGCCAGGGAGCCGGCGCCGCCGCATGGGTCGGCATCGACGGCAACGTGTGCCCCGAGGCCCTCCTCCAGACCGGCGTCACTTCCTACGCCGATGGCACCTTTGAAGGCTGGATCGAGTGGTGGCCCAAGCTGTCGGAGCCCTTTGAGGGCTTCGAGATCAAGGCCGGTGACGAGATCAAGATGTCCGTCGACGCCATCTCGTCCACGTCTGGCAAGGCCACCCTCGAGAACGTGACCATAAAAAGAGCGTGTCCAAGACGATTACCAATGCGCCTGCCAAGCTTTGCTTCAAGACGGCCGAATGGATCGTAGAAGGTACTTTGCAGAACCCCTCCCCCTCCAGATTCGGTTCCGGATGGAATCACAGAAACAAAAAAGTAGTCAATTGTTAGCTCGGCTTCCCTCTAGCCTTCTCAGACAGCCAGGGCAACCTGCAGAAGCTGTCCAACTTTGAATCCGTCGCCTTCACCGACACCGTCGCTCACAGCGACGAAGGAGTCATCGGCGTCGAGGGCGCCGACGTGTACCTGATCAAGAGCAAGAACCAACAAAAGGCCTCCACCGCCTGCGACTTGCAGAAAGCGGGCGTCACCTGCGACTACGTCGCCCAGTAAAGGGGACGACACCGGGCGACACCGCCGCGTACGCGAGACCAAGCCGCCGAGACACGCATCGCGCGCGAGGATCCGTCCCAGGGAATGCAACGCCGCAGCTTGTCCCCCATCCCGAACCATATAGCGGTAGTTCCCTCGACATTCGGAGCGGAACCCGAGGCTGGCACTGCCGGGGTTTTTGAGGAGGATCGTATGTTGATTTCAGTCGCCATGTCTATTGGAGAGCTGTACTATGTGATTTCTCTTCCACACATCGCGTACATGAACGCGGGCTATTGCGTGAGCCAGACACCGGGGGCGTAGCGTTTCCATGTGAGCGCATTGTGAATCGGCGACGGAGGATAGCCCGTCTCGAGTGAAACGGCCAGACACGGGGCACCCTTTGCCCACGATCCATTTCTAGACGCTGCCCGTTGTGATTCTGCCCATTGATGTCCATGTGCGCAATGTCGAGGAACAACTCGACGACCTTTGAATGGTTGGTGCGGGCTGAAGTCGACGGATCATGGACATGTTCAATTTTGCTGGCAGAAGGGGTCTGGGAATGTGCTTGAACTCCGAGGCCCTGTCTGGCGCCATCTCGTTGCTCGTCACGCCAAAGACGAGCGACGCGAGAGCACAAGAGAACTGTTGGCGAGTGACCACTTTATATATATATTTATGTATGTATGTATGTATGTATATATATATATATATATATATATGTATGTATATATATATGTATATATGTATATATATATGTATATATATATATATATATGTATATATGTATATATATATGTATGTATGTATATATATATATATATATATATATATGTATATATGTATGTATGTATGTATATATATATATATATATGTATATATATATGTAATATATATACTTAAAAAAGACCGGGCACCAACGCTCTCCAGCGACGGAACCCGATGAGACGGCCAAAAATGTAAAGAACCGTTATAGGAACCTTGGACGTGTGACCGGGTTGTTCCTCTTCGTGTTCCCCTCGAGAAGCCAAGGCTTATTCCGCATCCCGCTCCTCACTCAACGTAAAAGATGCAAGAAGCACGACGCCACTCTGTGGCGACCAAACGCAAACCAAGATGGCAGATGGCCCCAACGTGATCCTCGCCAGGGACGTCCGTAGTGTGGTGTTTGATTCAAGTGTTTCGATGCATCTTGTTGGGTAGTTGAAAGTTAGGGGACATGACCCCGGCGCGTGTTGAGCAGGCAAGACGGGGGGGGGGGGGGGGGGGGGGGGGGGGGGGGGGGGGGGGGGGGGGGGGTTTCGTCTTCCCCTTGAGCGCGTCTTTGCCTGTTTTGTCCCGTCAGCTGGCTCTGCAGTTCACCGAGACAAGTTTGTTCGCAAATCAAAAGGGGGTTCCGTCATCGGGTCCGACGTGCCAATGCTTCGAGGGCGAAACATGCTGCATGTCCGTCTGGATGCTCCACGGCCCTTTGAATCCCCAAACTAGACATGCGTGCAAGACGCCACCGAGCACCACACTGGAATACTGCATGCGAACCCAATTCCTGCCCTCCTCGGCACAGCATCTTCCCCTTTTCCCTCAATATCGCGGCCAACAAGCCCGCCATGGGGCGAGCGCAGCACGCATCCGAGCGCAAAAGAGAGAGCAAGGCCATGCACCACGGCATCCCGCGCCCGCACAGCACCATGTCACGACAGCTCCGACCTCGTCGAGGAAAAAGCCTTCTATTCCCTTTCACACAGCACCAGTACGTACAAACCCCCCGGCGTCCGGAAACCGGCCCTCGCAGTTCGACGCGCCTGCCGGCATCCAACTCGCCTAGTTGGTCCGCTCCCCGCCCTTCGACTCCCTCAGCTCGTCCATCTTGGCCACCCGTTTCTTGAACTCGACGTACTGGCACTTTTCGTAGCCATGGCGCTCGTCCTATCGCGCTGTCAGCCAGACGTGCTTGCTCTCTTTTCCCCCCCCCTGTTCATTTCCCCTGGTTTTTTCTTCCTCCTCTTCTGCTTCTTCCCCTTTCTTATTTATTTATTTTTCTTTTTTTCGCGACATTCAGGCTGCCACCGTCCGCCCGCTGCGCTCGAAACAGATTCGACTCACCGAGCACTTCCACGGGGCGTACCACGTCTCTTTGCGGCACTTGTTGAGCGGGATGAGCAGGTGTGCGCAGCTATCTCGGTAAGCGAGCGGGAGACGGGCATCGCGCATCTCCTCTCGGGTCGCGGCTGCAGAGGTATCGGGAGTTAGCCACGGCGCCCATAGGAGAGGAAACATAGTCCTTTCTCTTCCTTCTGCTTTGTCGTCCTTCAAAGGCGGGGAGGAGGGGAGGCAAAGGGGAGCCGGCGCGTTGACGAGGGAATTGTGCCTACCCCGAGTCTCTGTAGCTGCGTCGGAAGCCATTTTGTTCGTGGATCAAAATCGGCCTGCGGAGATGTCGTGGCGGGCGGGCTTGGCTGGGCAATGCGATGTTGCTCTTGCCTCCCCCAGGTGGGAGGTGTTGAGGCGGTGGGTGCCTGACATCTCAGGCAGCGACCGCATCAATCGAACCTCCCGCCTGCATCACCATCACGGGGGCGTTCCGCACGAGCTCTGCACATCAACTCCTTTCTCGACAGTCTACGTCCTTCTTTCACACCCTCTAATATTTTTTTTTTCTCTTTTTTTCCTTTAGCGCCAGCTGACTCTCGCCCACCACATGCGCATCTCGACAAGAATTGACCGAGGCCGTCGTGCCAAAGCGTGCCTCCATCCCGTCTCTGCAAATGCCACGCCAAGAGCCGAGCGTCTTTTCACCGCGATGAAGACGCGTGCCTTTGCCGCTCGGCAAATGCCCGTACATTCCTGCCCTTGGTTGGCCGTGGCCTGTTCGTTGTCCATCTAACCATTTCTTGCTTCTCCCGTGCATGTACCATGGGCCAAGGCGTGTCTCGGCCGTGGAAACCCATTGTAAAGGTGGCAGCACCAACGTTTGCCCTCCACCCCTTGTTTTTTTTTTAGTCTTTATATTTTGTCAGTGCTTTCTTTTGTTGCCTGTCGATCATGGCGTTGCGGAATGTAGTATAGATTGGTCTGGATATTCCATTGAACACGGGCGCATGTGCTTTTTTTGGGGTGCAAACACGTGTAGACAAACATACGACAACAGAATGAATTGAACTAGACGCTTTCTCACATACACAAAAACTCCAATCGTTCATTACCTTTGTTTTTCCACTCTCTTCTCCTCACCTTGTCGAGCCCCGAAGCATGCTGTCCTTTCTTCTCCCCTCGCGGGTTCTCTCCCTGCCGTGCCGCACTGCGGATCAGGCATCAAGCTTGACAATCTGAGACTCGACCGCCGGTGTAGTATCGGCAGCACCATCGGCAACGACATATTCCTGCTGCTCGCTCTCTTCGGGAGCGAATCGCGTCATGCTAAAGTCGGGAGCTCGTCGTCTCTCCATCTTCCGCCCTCCCTTCTTCTCCCGCCTCACCTGGGCAAGTCGGGCCTCCTCCTGTACCAGCTTCTTCTCGCTGTCCTTGTCGAGCATGGTGCCCTCCAGACTCAGGTAGCTCGTCTCCCCGCTGGTGCCGGCGTCAAAGTTGCGGATTCGGAAGCGGATCTTGCCCTTGACGCGGGCGCCGCTGCCATCGACCCAGAACCCCGTGCTGTGGATCTGGCGGACCACGCCGTGGTCGTCTGCCGTGATGACCGACGCCGTTTCCTCGAAGCCATTCGCCTCGGGCGACTCGTTGGACACCCACTTCCAAGAGGGCGGGAGGCGGCTGGACTCGATAGAGGCGTTGAACTTGCCAAAGCATACCACGCCAATGTGGCCCTCTGTTTGCAGATTAACGCTGCCTTCCATCCAGGCGCCCCGGCTGGGAACGAAGAGCCCAACGTCGGCCGTGATCCAGCCGAAGCCAACGGCGTATTCGCCCTTGGACAGCAGTGTTGTAGGAGATTCGTCATCGGCTGCGGCCCCCACGCGACCTGGTCTGGGTCCTAGCGATACATTTTCGTAGTTGAGAAGGACGCCTCGTAGCGAGGGTACGTATTTATTCTGAAGCTGTTGTAGGTGCTGATGCTGGGCATTCGTTACGGGTTGAGCCCAGCCATTAGGGTATATAGGCTCGTAGAGCGATACCGTTTGCTTGAAAAAGGGAAATTGGGGGTTGGCAGGCATATCGGGCGGCTGGTAGATCCCAGAGGACGTCGCACCCGCTGGCTCGTCAACGTCCATTGCATCTCCATCGCCTGTATCGGGCTGGGCTAGCGCAGACGTGGCTTCCGGCTCGCCATCCTCGTGCGTGGCTCCGGCGTGCTTCTTCTTCTTCTTCTTCTCCTTTTTGTCGGATTTGAATGCTTCGCCGTCGTTCAGATCTACCACGTCTGCTTCTCTCTTCACGGAACCTTGCTCTCCTTCTCTAGACTTCTTCTTCTTCTTTGTGCTCTTCTCGCTCGTGGCTTCCGTTGCCGCCGCAGCCACGCCCTGGCCGTCTATGACATCGTCCTCGGCCTGTAGTTGACTATCCTTTTTGCTGCTCTTCTTCGCCTTCTTCTCCTTCTTTAATAATTCTTGGCTATTGGCCGCGTTCTCGTCTGCTGTGGTTGCCGCTGCAGGGACATCCGCCAAGACGCTCTTGGTTTTCTTGTGCTTTCGCTCGCCCTCCGCGGCGGCGTCTTCTTCTCGGGCGCGCTTCTTTTCCGACTTTGACTTTGAGGATTTGTCCCTTTTGGACTTCTTTTCGTGTTTGGGACTCTCCGTCTCCGCCGACGCGGCTGCAGACATTTTCGCCAATTCTGTGTCAGGGCTTGCCGAGCTTGGTTCGAATTGGCACTGGATAGCTGAGATGCTGCTTGTGTGACGGCGTGTGGTGTTTTCTGGTAATTAGATCTTGTTGATTTTTTTTTTTTCGACGATTTTTTTTTCCCGACTGGGCCGAAGTCGCTTATCGGTCTTATCGCATCTGGTTCGGGTGGGGCTGCAGCACTCGAGACAACCCAAGGAGTTTTGCTAGTCGTGCTAATGAAAAATTCTAAGCGTGCTGATTCCCTACCTTACTAGTCGGTTTCGGGCCAGGTGTTTTTTTCCTAGTACCCCCCTGCTATTACACACTATAGCGTATAGAACCCTTAAAAACCTAAAGGTAATTAATTAAGGTATAAGAAATATATTTTATTAACTATAGTAGCTAAGGAAAGTAAGTATAAAGAGGCCCTATTAAGTAAGAGGTTTAAAGAGGTTTAGTAGATTTTACTTTATAATTTTTATAATTACTATCTTAGCTATATATTTATATATAATTTTAATAGTGAGGTTTAGCAGGAGGGGTAGAATAAAAAAATTTTAGGTGCTGCCTAGGAAGGGTGGGGTAAAAAGCGGGGAATCAGCACGCCTAGAATTTTTCATCAGCACGACTAGCAAAACTCAACCCAAGAGTCTGAAGCATGACCCACGTGACCCAGACCGCAACAACTCTCGGATTAGCTACCTAGGTACCTAGGTAAATAACTCTTGGTTTATCTACGCCCTCATGAACGTAATGCTGGGACCAGGATGACGCAGCAGGCATTTAATATTCAGGCCGTGGACTTTTTTTTTTTTTTTTTTTTGAAAAAAAAAAAAAAAAAGGATTTTGTTACTCTATTGGTTTGCGTTGTGCAATATTTCTAGTGGTTTTTCATCGCTCCCAGGTGACGCACCACATTTCCAGCGCATATTGCTTTTCTAACGTCCGATATTTCACATGGCGGCACGTCTTGTCTCCGTCTCGGCATCAACGAGGTCGACCTCGGATTTCTCGCCCAAGCTTGCTCTTTCCTTGGCCGGGTGTCGGCCGTCAGACAAGAGACGGCAGGGAAGCCCAAATTCCTCCAAAGTGCAGCGCTACCCTAAAGCGATTCCACCGGCCCTGTGGTGCCACCCAAAAAAAAGAAAAAGGAAAAGGAAAAAGGAAAAAGGAAATACACAAAAACAAAAACAAAATGATGAAACATTCACTCTCAGTCAACATCGGATCCGCGCCGATCGCTAGCGCTCTCCACAAAATAGGCGTCCCTTTTTGTTTGCATGCATGTAGGTACATCCCACGTGGAGACGACGTGAATCGCTGCATTAGGAAAAACGTTGGCCGGAGCTTCGTTTCCCCTGGGTCAACACTTTCAGGCTTCTTCCACGACCTGAGGAAACATATGTACATACATACATATGTACATATGTATATACTAACGCTCAGACTCGGCCAACTGCGATGGCTGCCACCGCCATCTGTCTTATCTTGGTCGAGCCCGCAACTCCAAAGGCTATGACGATTCCGTCTTCTGCCCCAAAAGCCAGTTCCGCAGATGGCCACTCCGTCTGCCACGCGGAGCGCCGAACAAACAAAAGGCCCAAGGACAATGTCCAGCGGCCCCGGCGTCGTCGATGCTCTGTCACACAAAGGTCGTGTGCCCTGCCAGACCATGAAGAGCCGCGACAAGTCAAAATGAACAGCCCTCCAAAGTGAGTCGCTGCGCACGCTTCCGCGAGAAAGAAAAGACTTCTGTCCAAGCAGGACAACCGGACAGGAAAAACAAGCCACTGCGACTCCTCTTCTCAGGTCTGGAAGCATCTGGGAGGACCGAGGACGGACTACATACTAGATCCAACACCTGCTCACCTATGACATGGAGCGGTCCAACCGCGCGAAGCCAACATCCAAGCTAAGAGAGGCCGTGTTCCTGAATCCCGTGAACCGGCTGTTCCGTTTGATGCCGCTATGGCTGCGGCGTCGGCACCGGCTCAGGGACCTTGCAAGCGCCGAGGCGTTGGCATGCTTACGCAGGCACCTGGATCGTCGAGGTGGCTCAAGACGAATCATGTAAGTGGACAGAGCATCATGCCCAAGCCTTGGCTAGCGTCAAGCCCAACATCAGTCTTCTCTCCGATATGGTTGGCGGCCACCGAGTTACATGCACATCATGTATGCTTTTTCCTAATGGTGTGGAGAGCTGGCTCCAAACATGGTGACAGCTTGTCCCGAGTCAGAAAAAAAAAACATCCGTTCACCTGCTAACGTCTCCATCGAGAGGGGGCTGTTCGCCGTCTCCCAAGGTGCGTGGAGAGCTCTACCGTGGCTGTTTCAACATGGCAAGAAGGTGTGTGCTCCATTGGTCTACATGACACCATGGCAGACATGTATAAGTATGGCCGGGCTTCCCCTGCGCTGAATATAAAAAATGAGGCTTGTTTGCCCAAGAAGCCGGTCTCTACCATAGTGAAGAAGTTCTTTCTTGTTCTTTCCTTTTTTTTTGCCCTTTTTTGTGGTTCACTCCTTTCTTTATTCTGGCCAACTTTGCGTGCAACGTCTCGCCAGTATCATACATTCTCTTACGATACAAGGCCTGGTGCTTGTCGAACCACACACATCCCGTCCATACGCGAACATCTTGGGTCCATTCCTTCCCACGGTTTTTTTTTCTTCGTACCAGACCGTATACCTTCTTTTGAGAAACATTTCTTTTTAAAAACCACAGTTCGGCATCACGATGGTCTCCGTTGCCACCCTTCTTTTGGCATCGGCCTCTGCCGTCTCGGCCGCCACCCTCGGCAAGCGTGGCCAGACGGTCAGCGTCACGCCTCATGAGCAGTACTCTTCGTCCATCGGCGCGCTGGGCTGTAAGCTGGACACGAACCGCGTCGCCTACTGGCCCGGGACGGTCGACTGCAACAACATTTGCGTCAAGCTCTCCCACCAGGGCCGCAGCCTGCACGTCCTCAAGATCGACTCGTCGGGCGGCGCGCACGACATCTCGTACGATGCGTGGAACTACCTCGCCTTTGGCAAGTCGGCCGAGGAGGAGCCTCGCGAGGGCGGCGGCATCGACATGCAATACGAGTTTGTCCACGCCGACGAGTGCAAACATCTTCTCCACGACGGCAAGCTGGCCATTTCGGCGGCCACGGGTCTCAGCGGGCCGGTGCTCAACTGCATCGTCCAGGGCAATAACTGGATTGCCAACAACTACGTCGCGCTGAACATCCAGGACGCCGGATGTCACTATGGCCACGACGAGGTGTGCACGCTGGATCTTGCGGTGAGCAACCAGGCAAAGTGCCCTCACATGCTGGGCGAACAGAGCAAGCTCGACGGTAAGGTGACGAATGTCCAGTATGGCACGGGCAAGCTGGTGGCTGCGTAAAAGATGTCGCAAGCCTTTTGAAAAGTGTCTCTCTTTTTTTTCCCCTTTCTTAACTCTCTCTCTCTCTCTCTCTCTCTCTCTCTCTCTCTCTTCTCTCTCTCGACGCACAGACGTGCTGGATATATTCCCTTTTTTTTTTGGTCTTTTCTCTTCTCTCTCGACGCACAGACGTGCTAAATATATTCCCTTTTTTTTTCGTCTTTTCTCTTCTCTCTCGACGCACAGACGTGCAGAGTATATTTTCTTCTTTTCCTTTCTCAAGTACAGTTGGTATCACTTGTACGTTGCTCACGGGACGGGTTTTGCCCCGGTTTGTATACAACTATTAGTGGTAGTCTTGTCACTGAATGACCACAAATGATGCCATAACGCGCTCTCGAGGTAGTTGATGTGAAATGGTTGGTCGTGTTCACGTGTGCGTGAAACGCCTCGTCACTATTTGTGCGCATGCGGCGGCATCGTCAAGTGCCAGCTTTCCATGGTTGCATTTTTCTTGAGCCTCGGCTGCTCCGTCGGAGATGACTGGTTCTGGCGGGGCCATGTTGCACGTACAGATGCCGGGTTCGGAGGCGCACTCTGTTGGAATGGATGCGGCGAAGGGAAATGAAAAAAAAAAAAAAAAGACGGCAAGATGGGAGAGTGGGAGAGCGGGCGGATGGAGAGGAAGAAGAGATGAAAAGTAGAAATAGAACGAAGAGAAGAAAAACCGAAAAAAAAAAATGACGAAAAAGGGAAGAAAAAACGAAGGGGAAAAAAAAAAGGGTTACGGGCAGCGCAGCTCCTCTGGCTTTGTCTCGCAACACGTCATCTTCCCCTGCATTTGCCCTTCCCAATTCATTGCCATCTCCAGCCTCGCCAGCCGCATCCCCCGCAGGTGGGTGAAATTCGCCGAGGTTCCCGGGCATTAGAACACGTTAACTTCCCGACGGCGGACCACGTTGTCGAGACTCGAGACTCGAGACTCGAGAGGCAGAAAATGGGCGCTTACGGCAGCAGCCTGGGATCCTGCACCGGCTCTGACTAATGTGATGAATGACCCGTCATGCTGGCTGAATGAGCCGAACCGGCCGAAGAAGGGTCTGGTCTGGTCGTCGTGGCCGGGTGGCCAAGTCGGGTCGCACACCCCCCCCCCCCCCCCCCCCCCCCCCCAAATCCGGATTCCACACCACATCCCGAAAAGAGCCGTCTTTTGTCCTGTCAACGTTTTGTCGGTCGACATTGTCCCGTCAGGTGCTCTTCGAAAACCCCCGCATTGCTTCTCGTGAGAATCCAGCCCTGCGCGGCCGAAGCTCGACTCGAGCGTCCGATGCCAGTTTCCACCTCGCATCTCCTCGGTGCAGAAACCTTTGCGCCCATCGCCCTACGTCACACGAATCGTCACACGAATCCGTATCCCCGCCATTCCATCCCCATCCGACCGAGATGCCCTCCGACACGCACCAGAGCCACGACCCCGAGCTCGGCGAGACGACCCAGCTTCCGTCGTTTTACTCGCCCTTGTCGGCACCGGCAGACAGCTCGGCCGGCCATGCTTATGCCCAGACCCTCGACCGTCATGTAGACGACTTTGCCCTTGCGCCCGATCCTGCCGACGCCGACGCCGACGCCGAGCATGCTCCTCCGCCGTCACTCCTCTCCCCCGCCGTCACTCCGCCGCAGACGCCCGGCTCGCGCACTCCGACGACGGCAGGACCGCGTGGTGTGCCCGTCGACAGCTCCGTGCCCAACGGAGGCTGCGGCAATAAGAAGCCGAGGCTTCTACCGACGCTGCCCGACGTGCAATGCATCGTGCGCGCCCGTATCCCCACTGTCAATGGCACCGAGATGTTCCTGCACCTCTACACCAACAACGTTGACAACAAGGAACACCTGGCCATTGTGTTTGGCACCCACATCCGCAGCCAGAGTCTCGATGCTCCTCGCCAAGGAGAGACGGAAATGGACCGCATGATCCGCGGCGCCTACACGGGCAGACTGTATCCGGGCCGAACCACCAGCGGCGCTGACACCAACTCATCCACGACTGCATCCCAGAAATCTACTCGTTCTTTTCAAAATTCTGCTTCTTCGTCGTTGTCGTCTTCTTCTTCTTCTTCTTCTTCTTCTCCTTCTCCTTCCTCGTACCCATCATTATCCTCGTCTCCATCATTGTCTCAGCCGCCGCTGGTACGAATCCATTCCGAGTGTTACACTGGAGAGACGGCCTGGTCTGCTCGTTGCGACTGCGGAGAGCAACTCGACGAAGCAGCTCGTCTGATGGGCCTGTCTGGCAACACCTCTGGGGGCATCATCATCTACCTCCGCCAAGAGGGGCGGGGTATCGGGCTGGGCGAGAAACTAAAAGCCTACAACCTACAGGACCTGGGTTCCGACACCGTAGAGGCCAATATCTTACTGCGCCATCCCGCCGACGCGAGGAGTTACGGTCTGGCCACGGCCATGCTGCTGGATCTAGGGCAGCGCGACATAAGATTGCTGACCAACAACCCCGACAAGATCAGGGCCGTTGAGGGACCGAACAGGGAGGTGGTTGTACGGGAGAGAGTGGCCATGGTTCCACTGAGTTGGAAGGGCAAAGGTGGCTTCAGGAGTCAGGAGGTGGAGGGCTATCTCAAGACAAAGGTAAGAATGGCTATATCTGCGCTTTTCCCTGCAAGTTTTGCTACAGATGAATCTGGGACTAACTCGTGACCCCCTCTCATTTTAGATCGAGAAGATGGGGCACATGCTGGATATGACGGGACCGTAGAGCGATGAGACACGCAACGACTTTTATTTTTTTTAGACGGTGGCTGCCCAGTGCTGATCCAAACGTGAGAGGGATCTGAACCCTCGATGCAAGCATATTTGGTGGAGTTTCAATGATTTTTTTGTTGTTTAAAAAGGTGTTGGACAGGAAAACTGGTCGTGTGATGACCAGGGATTGTACAAGGCATAGCCAGCTTGAATTAGTTTGACCTGTGTCACGGCAGGTTCCGAAAGAGTTTTCAACATACACTCGAATAGTGCCATCATTCCTTGTACGGGGCCGTTTACGGTTGCGCATAGCGTCATGTTTGTGCTCTTTGCAAGGCATAACTGGTTTGGTCGCGAAGAAATCGTGACATGGGACCCACTTTAACTTTTCCGAATCGCGCAACGCCGTGAACCAGGTCCTTTTCTTGAGCTTTCCTGCAAAAAAAAAGCGCTTCTTGTCAGTCCTACTTGGAACTGCCTTTTTATTTTTATTTATATTTTTTCTTTGTGCTTGTCCACATTCTTCATCCAAGCCCGATGCTTGATTTAATTTTGCACCGCAAATGAGCGCATACCCACTGCACCTTTTCCCGCCAGGAGTCGTCATGTCTCCATAGCCATGTCTACCCAAGATATCCGTTTGCGCCTCGCCGTCCGCCGCCATGGCGTCCCCGAGGTGAAGCTCGTCTGGCCATGCAAGCGCTCAGCAGATGTAACGATTGCCAAGCTCCTCGCCTCGGTCAACGAGGCTGTGCCTTTGGAAAGCGGCGAGTGGGGGCTAGAAGACTACGCGGTCGAGCTTGTTGGGGCCGATGGCGACAGCTACGAGTGCCTGCATTTCCAGCTCGTTGCGCAGACACTGAAGGATGAGGACCAATTGATGTATGATTTCTTCCCGCAACATGGAACCCCCCCCCCCCCCTTCTTCAAGGAGGATTCCTCTCTTGGCTAATCTACGCCTACGCAGAATACGATCACTCTTGACAGACGACGTGATACGGCGACGAATAAGCGGGCGGCATCAGATCTCGGCCGATGGCAAGCACCTGGTAGATGGAGTGGCCTTTGGACGGCCATGGCTACGTGCTCCTCGAGACAGGCCTGCAATAGAGCTCCCCCCCCGAAAGAGAGCCCGAATCGAAGGGCACGAAATGGGCATGGCCGAGTTGGAACCGGATCGATTGCTGCTGTTGGAGGGTCCGCCGGAGCTCCGAGACGAAGAGAACGACGGCGATGACGACGGCGAAGGCGATGCAGACTGGAAGCCAAAACAGAGGAGAAATATCTCATGTGATTCCTCAGAGCAAGATGAAAATGACGGCAGCACCTCTGACGGCAGCGACAGCGACGGAGAGCACCTCGAATGGTCCCGGGAGGAGCTGGACGAGGAGATTAAGGCTCTACGAGATGCCGATTCGGCGAGCAAGGATGATCATTCCGATACACACGAGTGCTCCGTGGAACATCTAGCTGCCCTACGCACGGCGTACCCGCTACTGTCGTTTGCGACAATCGAGAAGGAACTGTCGACGCAGAAGCAGAATCTCAGGAAGACATACGATGCGCTGCAGAAATCGACGAATCCCAGTCTCAGTTTCGACGATATGATGGACCGCATGGTGATGGGCATCCTGGACCAGACCGAGTCATCGCCCGTACAAGAGCGGCCTGTTGACATTCTTTTGAACAGACGGCCGCCGCCCCAGAGGCCACTCATCGAGGAGGTAGTGAGTGACGGGCCGGCAGCCTCAAGCAGTTCTGACGCCACGTCATCAGACGACGTTTCCAGTTCTGAAAGCAGTTCCGAAGACGAAGGTGACGAGGATGAAGACGACGACGACGATGAATCAAGCTTCCACGGAGATGATGGGTCTTCTTCGGGAAGTAGCTCAGACGATGGCAGTGAGGGATCCAGCGACGAGAGCTCCAGTGATTCGAGTGATGAATCAGTCTCGGAGCCTGTCAAGGATGCAGCCAAAAGGCGGATCCAGCAGGACAATGCGCCATCCCAGGGTCTCAGTCGCACACAGAAGCGAAACGCGCGACGCAGGAAACAAAAGGCCATGATTCGGCAAACAACGTCCACGCCCAGCGCGGGGGACGCCGAGCTACGGGCCCGGAAAGAAGCTCTTCTCGGGGCACTGCAGGCAGACGTCGGTGAGGCCGGGCGTCAGGAATCGCCAGCCCATCCCGGAGCCGCAGCCAGCACACCCAACGGCGATGCAACCGTGGCGGCAGCTACGTCTGCGCAGTCAAGTGCACAGCGACGAGCTCGAGTGGATATGAGCGCCGGAAGACGGATGCTGTTTGGGGCTCTGGGGCTCAAGAACCCCAAGTCCAAGGCAGATGAAGAGCGTATCAAACAGGGCCTCATGAGCGGCGCCAAGCCACTTCACAATTCCAGGATCGTCGAAGTCGACGATGATGGTCATGGCTCCAAGCAAGCTGCGCCGGGCGATGACGATGACCCAGACGCATGGAAGTCAAGGGTCAGGTACCGAGCTGTGGAATGTTGCCATGAAGGCATGGAGCTCTCGGAACCCCCCTTTCCCTTTGTCCAGCGCTGGGATCCTCAACAGCAATATGGGAGCATGCGGAAGAGGAAGAGGAAGGCACAGGAACTCGACGCCGATGACTTCTATGAACCAAGTCGCCCGAACGGATGCGAGTCAACCAACCGGGACCCTTTCAAAAGCAACATGGTCGGAAAGGCCGACACGGACGCCCATGTTGCGGAGACGACGTTTGCCAGCAACGGGACCAACGGCCATGCAGAGGCCGACGAGGCCGACGAGGCCGAAGATTTGCCCCCAGTGCCCGAGGACCCGAGCCGCTTACCAGCCCTGGAAAGGGGGGCTGCCAAGCAGGGCATGGTGATTACGTGGAAGCAATGCACCATGTCCAAGGCGACGCAATGGCAGCCAGTCATGTCATCTCTCACGGGAGAGGTGCTCGTGTCGGATCCTCCCGAGTGCGGCGGCATACCGGTGCGTCTGGCGTTTCGGGACCGCGAGTACAAGGAGAAGGTCTACGACGAACGGACGGGCCAGAGGATCTACGACAAGTTTGAGACGCCCGACTTTGAGGACGAGGATGGGGGAGAAGAGGACGATGGACTCAGAACCGTGGCATGGGAGGAGATGACGGAGCCCAGGATCTTGGCGGCCACGTCGCCGTGGATGACGAAGGGGGAAGCACAGGCATGAGGTTTTTTAGATGTGTTTTTTTTTTTCCTTCTTTTTTTTTTCTCTTTTCTTTCTTCATTCGTTTTTTTTTTAGCAGACTTGACTTGCTTGAAAATAAAACGTCCAAACCCTCAGCCGTCATCCAATGTCCGGTACCCAATCCGCGCGACAAGTTTCCATCAAGAACCCCCCTTCTTCTTCTTCTCCTCGCCCGCCGATGCGGTTCCATGTCGCGCGTACGCCTGAAAGGGTGTGATTCCATGACACTCCTCAGGGACGCTGCATGTCTCCCGCGAAATGTTTCGTCCGATCGTGGCACGTGGGCGGGCGAGCAAACACGCGGGTCGCTGCACTCTCTGGCCCATGACGCCACCTCGTCTTTTTCCACGGTGGCGTCGCCCTGGGAAAGGCGGGGGACGGCGCCGGCTTCACGAGCATGTGTGCGCCATCCAAAATCGCATGGCTGGCTCGGCGTGCCTTGCTGCCGTCCATGTCCTCATCGCTGCGCAACCAAGAAGCCAGAATGCTTGCCCCCCTCTTTTGTATATCATGAATCAGTCAGGTTGTTCCGGATGAGGACCCTCTTGCTCTGGTCTTTCCCCGTCTCTACTCGCCCATTCCCCGCAAACCACCTTCGCTGAGTTTGACGCACCAAGTTCGTGGACGAGGCATACATACGCAGCGGCAGTGGCCATCAACACAAAAATAACCCCCAAAAAAAAAAAAAAAGAATCTAGACAAACTGCGTCTTCCCAGCCCGAACCTACCCTATGGCATCCCGGCATCGGCCCCGCCCCTTCCTCCTCGGACTCCTCCTCGGCGCCGGCGCCTGTCTCGCGCCCCGCGACGTGATTCCCGAGCCGCGCCAGGAGGCCAGACCCGGCGCCTGCACGGCATCCTCCGGGGACGCCCACGCCCCCTCGGCGTTAAACCTCGTCACGCCGCCCCCGACTCGGGTCGTCGCGCTCGTGACACTCGACGGGCAGGCGACGTGCGCGACGACCCGCGACCACGCTGCGTGGCGTGTGCCGCTCGCGAGGGCCCAGGCCGTTGGGCGGGATTCCATTACCGTCTGGATCATCGTGGGGTGCGCGGCTGGCGTGTTCGCCCTGGGTTTGGTGTGACGGCCAGGGGCGCCTCTGCGTGGACACTGGGGCGTTTTTGTGCAGACTGCCGGCGGATCGGATGGTTAGAGCATGGCATTGGGTGATACCCTCGTTGGAGAAATGCGCAGGGTGCGGAGTATGCACGGATGGGTGCTTTTTGAAGACGGATTGGATGGTGGGACGCAAATTACGAGGGGATGAAGTCGACATTCACAGGCGTTTCAGGAAAAAAAAAAGTCGAAACACCAAAAAAAAAAGTAAAAACAACAAAGAAAAACAAACAAGACGAGCACATTGGCACGCACTCGATACTGGTTTGCCCGTTTCCTCTTGGTCCGAAACCCAAAACACCTTTGTTTCATGCTAGTGATAAGCTAGACCGTGAGAGCCGTGCCCGTGCCCGTATCCCACAGGTTTGGTAGACATAAGACAAAAAAAAATGACCATTGCTTTCTTCTCGTGTCGGAGGAAAGCAAAAAGGCTCCCGCCGTCCATGACTGTCCACGGCGATATGCTCAGTACCACACCTCCGCCATACCAACCCCCCCCAATTACAACATCGAGCGATGCGCTTATTTCTCCTTCTTGGCCTTGGCACCCTTGACCTTTGCGGTGCCGCGCAGCGTCTTTTGTCGGTTCTTGCGCTGCTTGCCTGTTGGGTTGTCAGTGGACATTGCGCACCACGGCGAGAAAACCAGCGTGCAAAAAAAAAAAGGGGGGGGGGCATCTCTAAGAACAGAGAACGAAATGGGGGACCGGGGGGCAAACATACGTTGCTGTCTGCTGGCACGCTCGACCTTGGTAGCCATGCCGACGCGGACCAGACGATAAGTGGGCTCAAACTTCTTCATGGCTTCAGGGGAGTCGTAGATGAGGGCGAAACCGGTCGTCTTGCCACCACCGAACTGGGTTCGCAGACCAAAGACCGAGACCTGGTCCTTCTGGGCCTTGTACATGCCGCCGAGCTTCTCGCGGAGCTCCTCCTTGGAGATGTTGGCGCGGCTGGGGTGGAGGATGTCACTAAGAGGAGAAAAGATACAGCGTTAGTCTTGATGTGCCGTGTGACAAGCTCCAAGTCCCCCACTGCCGTCCACCCGAGTGGGAAAAAAAAAAGAAGCATTCGATATCATGAGCGGCCCGCAGTCTGATGGACAAGGCACGAGTGTCGTCGTCATTGTTGACGCCGTCTTCATCATCAAAACCGGGTGTTCGAAAGAGGTGTCGGACAGCAAGGTGAGTCGAGGATCCTCCTTTTTGTCAGGACCATGGTTGATTGGCCATTTCATGCTTCAAGAACCATTCATCGCCATCCCATCGTCGTCCGAAACCGTCCGGTAGCAGAGTTTCCAACACGTCGTTATACATAGTCCTTGGATCGGTGCGGCGGGAAAACGGCGGGCAAAGCCATCGGGCGTCATGATACGATTCGACTTCTTTTTCTTTCTCCAAACGTATCGTGGATGCGGAGCCGGGGGTGGCAAAGGGAGGGCTTCAACTCACACGACCATCTGCTTGCGTCCCAGCAGAGGGTTGCGGATGAACTTGCGGGTGCGCAGAGTAACGGGGCTGTCGTTGTCCGCCATGGTTGCGGTTGTGGTGATGGATGTCGGTGGTGGTGACGGAGAAGAGACTGGCTGGGCTGGGCGTGGTGCTTCAAATCCGTGGTGAACAGAAAGGGCTGGCTGGCGACGGCGAAATCTGATGGTAGGGCGAAAATTCCGACCGGCCGTGTCGCTTAATTGGGTCCAACCCTAAGATTTGTGCGTGTGCGCGTGTGCATGTGCGCCTGTGCGTGCGTTTTGTGGTGTGTCCGTCCAGCAGTCACGTGAGATGCCTGTTATGGTGACGGCCGCTCTTCGGAACGGGCAATCTCCCATGTGCGTGCCGGAGAGCCCCACTAATATCTAGAGTGTAAGGGGTGGGTCCAGGAAAATTCCGACCACTGGGAATGCGCCTCGGGCATGTCACCGTCGATTGGCGACGCACCGGATTTTTTTCCAACACCACCACAACTTTGGCCGAGAATGCATCACGCGGTATCATAGCGCCCGCTGTCATGGATCTCTCCTGGAGGCACTCGGTGGATCGGTTCTGTCATCAGTATTTTCAGCTGGAATCGCACCTCGACTTCCCCGAAGCCAACCATCTGCGACTAGGACAGGTCCAAGATGAAATCTATGGTCGTATGTTCAGTGGGGAAAGCTTGGAAGTCGGTCCTCCTGACCGATATCGTGTCAAGACCCTCAAAGATCTGGTCCGTCAAATCGAGTCTGCCATCGACGACTGGGACAAATATGTATGTGTGTGCTGTGCTGCGCTTACGCATATCCACTTCGTGTGGTCAAGCAAGTTTGGCCGGGTCGTTCTGACCATCCCTCGTAGGAAGTCTCTGATGCTATCATGTCCACACTCTCCTCCCTCATGGCCGCCTCTCTGCCGTCGGAAGTAATGACGGCACAGGAAAAGTGCTTTGTGACATATCATCTCTCCTTGCTGGACGATCCATCGCTGCTCTCTGCTCAAGAAGAAACCAGGCCACTGCGTCCAAGCATCACGTTGCTGGAAAATAGAAGTCTCATCGCAGCGGGCGGTACAACTGGCCTACGGACATGGGAAGCCGCATTGCACATGGGACAGTACCTGTGCCAGAACCCGACGCTCGTCAAGGGAAAACACGTATTGGAGCTGGGAGCGGGCACCGGCTACCTCTCCATCTTGTGCGTCAAGCACTTGCAAGCTGTCCATGCGGTGGCCTCGGATGGATCGGCGGATGTTATTAACAACCTACCGAAGAACCTGTCCCTCAATGGTCTGCAAGAAGCATCTGGCGTCACTCCCATGGAACTTCAATGGGGATACGCGCTCACCGGAACCAAGGATGAACATTTGAATACTGCTCAGCCCGTCGATGTCGTCCTTGGCGCCGACATTACCTATGACGGGCGAGTGATTCCCGCCTTGATCGCAACACTTCTCGATCTCTTCACCCTGTACCCAGAGGTGCAGGTCTACATTTCCGCGACAGAACGCAATGCCGAGACCTATCAAGTGTTTCTCGACGTGTGCAAGGAAAGAAACTTGTTGGTGGAATCTCTTGCATCCGAAATCCCACCGCGCAGCCAGCAAAGGGGTCCGTTTTACAACGACGATGTATCCATCAAGCTGTGTCGCGTGGCCAGAATATGATGTTGGTGGCGCATTATCTTTGGTCTTGAGGCGCGTGAACAAAGAAACGAATTGAAGCCACGACCAACAGATCCAGATGTGGTTAAATACCTAGGTAGCCAGTGCACCATGGACCATGACGTGCGGGCGTCAAGAGGGGATTTAGGTGTGGCGTCTCGACTCTGCGCCCTCATGTCGCTGTTGGCGCAAAAAGGACCCCTTGGTGCTTCACAACGGCAAAGTGTAAAACGGTCGCCCATTCACTGAGAAGCTGCGAGTTTCATGCAGGCCGTAGTAGCACACGGATAGCCGGCCGTTATTGTCCACTTTGGAGGCGGCGCAAATGACTGGAGAGTACGGTAACGACTGATATCCATCATTGACAAGCCCCTGACGTCAGGTCGGCTCTGAGAAGCTTGGAAGCATCAAATCATCCTCTGTGCCCGAATCGTCTTGTCGTGGCAGGCAAGCAGTGAAACCCGGATGGATGGCTGCTTGAATTGGTCTCGGAGATATCAGGACGAGTGTAGAACCGGACCGCGACTTCGCGGATGAGACCAAGACATCAGATGGGCACACACGTGGGACAGAACTTGGGATGGAACGCCGTTGGAATGTCTCCTGACTTGTTGTGTGACGCTGGTACTAGATCGTCCCATATGTTGGCCCACCTCCCCCCCCAAAAGGCGGTTCGCCATACAAGACGTTCTGGATGGCTGAGGACAACTTTTCAATGCACCCCGATTTCTGTCACATCGCCTGTATGTAGATTGCAAGTGGTTCGATAGATGGGAAGGGGGACATTACGCAAACGAGTCTGCGGACCAACGCAGCAACCAGCCAAAACCCCGCCTTAGAAAAAAAAAAAAAAAAAAACAAGCCCCCCGGCGGAGGGGAGAGCGTGGAGGCTTCAATGAACACGACGCCACGTCGTAATGATCGAGTTCTTCTTGGGGCAGGCAAGGCCGCACGCGAGCCCAGAAACTTGAAATGCGTGCGAGGCGCCGGCCTCTGCAAGGAACGGAAGGATGGTGCACATTTCGGAGGCGTGGCGCTAGTAAGCCATGCGCCCGAGCATCTCGAACTCGCCTCCCGACAGGATCGACGATATGAAGGAGGGAATAACGGCACGGCGTGTCCTGAATAAAATGGGGTGGCCGACCCGTCGCCGCGCCATTAGACGCCAGTGCGTCGTCGTGTTGCACGAACAACGAGCTTTGTCTCGGCGTGGTGACACCAGAGCACGTCGCTCATCATCAGTCATCATGTTGTCGTTGTGTCGTTGTCTGTGCTCACGGGAAGCATGCATTGTGACATCATGATTTGTCGAATGAACAAGGCAAAGGGGAGGGGATTAGGGCCAAGTTCAGGATGAAGGTGCGCCAGCGCAAAGGACTGACTGAACAGAACAAGTCTTGTTTCTCAGGCGGAGAACAGCTGGCGGCGCATGATGGGATGAAATGAGATGCAATGCGTGAATCCGACGAGAAACATGCTTAGCAGTACAAATGTATGTATGTGCATTGTAAGAGTCGGAAACGTGCTGCCATTTCGTCATGAGCTGTGCCGACACAACCAGCAGACGAGCGACTCGTCACCGTCTCGTCTTTCAGCCTTGATGCGCTTTCCGCGTCTCCAGCTCGGCCCCTTTTTTTTCCCCAAGTGGCAGCGACAGCCCCACCACGCGTCAAGCCATTGGGCCTTGCATCTTGTGTAACACAGGGTTTATCGTAGAGTCAGTACCAAGTTGGTAGTTTGCTTTTCTTCTGGGCAGTAACGCGCGGCAGGAGGAGATGGGGCCATGGCGACGCTTCATGCGGCGGGGGATCCTTGGTCGTAGAATCCGGTTTGCTTGGGCGTGAACGGCGATGCACTCGACGTATACTTTACATTTCGAGACATGAGTAAGTACTTCAGTACCTATGTACATATGTATGTACGTACCTTAAGTACTTACTTTAATATGTACATGTATAAACCAGACGCTCTGCGTCAAGTGACGGAGAGCGGACGGTTTTTGCATTCTTTTCCGCGACCCAAACCAAAACCAAGTAAGCGATGCGTGCAAGACGCAACGTTTTTTTTTTTTTATTTTTTTTTGTGGTTGGTTGGCCAAGATATCCTGCCGGTACGCGAGTGCGCTATTCTGGGGGCAGAAGCTAGCGTCGGCGCTTTTATGGTGTCGGCTTTCCGGCGCTACCGAGAGGATTCTTTCTTGCAGCCTTGGCACTCTGGTAGGCATGCGGCCAGAACGCTGGCCGTGGTGCGTGCTACCTTGCCTACCCTCCTGGGGGAACAAGACCGAGAAGGGAACATAAAGTAAGTACACGGCAGCAAAAGGAAGCCCCAGGTGAGCAGAGGCAGAGTGTTGGTACATACAACCTGCAGGTACAAAGTGTAAGTACAGTTGGTACTGTCTACCGTCTTGAAAGAACCTGCAGCCGGTGAGGCCGTTAGGTCGGCATGGCCACCTGCGGGCCACCTGCTGGCCACCTGCTGGCCACCTGCTCTCTACGCTGCCACGTTTGCATCCTTCCAAGCACCCCTGAGCCAATGCCGCTGCAGCTGAGACGCCACAGGCAGCCCCACAAGCAGTACTGAACAGGGAGCGGTGCACCATCCACGGTGGCGGCCGTTCTCTCCATGTCCTCTTGGAGAAAGTTGTACTGACCGCCTGCCCGCCGTGGTGACCTGCCAGCTTGAGGTCGTATCGACCCTGGCCCGCCAGCGTGTGCCGACCGCCCGACCGCCCTTTTGCGGCCTGCGCCTCGGGAAAGTGGCCTGGCACCTCTGCGGGCGGCCAACAAGCGACGTGGAGCAGGCAAAGCACGTCTTTTGCTTCCTTTCCCTCCCCCTGTTCGGGCCCCGCCCGCGTCTTTTCTTCCTGTCTGGCCTGGGTCTGGCCTGGGTCTGATCTGATGCATTGCGGCGCGGCGTGGCTAGCCAAAAGGAACATTTTGAAGCGTCACGTTGTCGCCACCAACAACCCGCCTTATTGGCTCATTCAGTCACGGCGGCGCGGAGAAGCTTAGCTCGTCACGACTGAAGACCAAGGAGGGATGGCACAATACCCCGGGGGGGGGGGGGGGGAAGAGGCGCCAGGGGAGCCATGTTTCTTCATGTCCGTAACCCGGCCAGATCCTGTTGCAGGACGCAGAGCCACCAGAGCAAACTAACTCATTACGTGCGTGCCATCGCAGAGTCCTGAACTAGGACCGCAGATCCAATTTCAACCGCCTTTGCGCAAAATTCAAAATAGAACCCCCCTCCCCATTGGGGCACAGATCAACCCATGCCGCTCCCCTAATAGCACGTCTCGTTATACATCGTATCGAATCGGCCTTTTCCCGCAACACCATCCATCGCCTTGAACCCCGTCTGGCCAGCACCTTTCCTTTTCTACTTACCATTTCAACTCGTCCCGCGCCTTCCGTGCTTCCAGCTTTCTCGACGCATGCTCCATATCCCATATTCCATACTCCGTATTCCACACTCCATACTCATTACTCCATACTCCATACTCCAGTATACACTGGGAACCCGTGTCAACTCGCAAGCTCAACATTCAACTCTCGGAATTCTATCCATCCACCTTCTCAGACCAGGCGATTGCAGATCAGTCAACTCCTGCCACGGCTCGATCACCTCCACCTCGACAGCGGAATACAGATAGCCTTCAGGATACGCTCCCGGTTCTACTCTCGGCGACCCTTTTCCCCAACTTGACCTTGGTACCACCAGATCCTTTTTCGCCCTGTTCGCTCTTTTCGCCCACACCCAAACCGCCTGTCTTACCATTTCCCGTGGCACACGGAAAGGCATCCTATTTGCAAGAAGCCCATCGGCCGTCGCGCGTCCTGCACAGCTTGCAGGATAACAGCAATTCGACCTAATCACCTGCTGAACCAGTGGGGTCATCTTCGCACGCTCATTATCTTTGCGACAAATCCTGGAGCTGCCCTTTCCCCTCGAGGCAGCTCTGTTGGCAGCCGCTGATCTCAAGTGTGGGTTGCTGCAGCTGCATCCTGCTGCATCGTCGCCACGACAAACCCCCCCCCCCCCCCCCCCCCCCCCCCCCCCCCCCCCCCCCCCCCCCCCCCCCCCCCCCCCCCCTTCTCCCCCTCTCCCCCTCTCCCCCTCTCTCCTCATGACCAAATACTTGCGCAATCGTGAGCGTTCTCCACAGGATGGATAGCTGCGCTTCTCTAGCTTGCCACCTTCGCACATAGGCTTTCATCTTGGCTGGCTTCAGTGTGTAGCCATTGGTGAATGAAAATCGGAAAGTTTTGTCAAGCCCTGTTGAACGACCTTGCAGTACAGAACCTAGGCGGGGGGTTCTCTGCCGTAAAAATACAAGAGGTCACCATCTCCTGAACCCAAAGTGGAAGGGGCCACACACGATAGTAGTCCATCTGGCTGCCTCCATCTAGCGGCGTTCAAGAGGCAGGCAGAGGTTCTGACGCCTCGGAGGTGGGAGACGTTAGCTGCTGCCTCTGCTGCCTGCCATGGTTCCTCGAGAAGCACCCACTGCTGCTGCTGCTGCTTTTCTTCTTTGTGTTTACAAATTCTGATACGCTGTAGTACATTGCCGAGATGGAGAAATGTCGTTCCATGGCTGTTTCTTGCAAATTGATTTTCTTTTTCTTTTTGTTTTCTATATCATTTCCCCAACTGATCAGTTTTGTTCGTTATTATAAGCATCTTCACATGTCAGCCCTACTTTCAGGAGGCGCAGCTCGAAACCTTTAATCCTCCTTAGCTTGCGTGCTATCGATGGCATGGCTTTCGGCTTGCATCCTCAGGTACACTGCGTTTGTCGTCGTAAGTAATCGGTGGGGTATAGGGCTGAGCTAATGCCGAAACACAGACTCTCTGCCTTGACCGAGACCACTGCTGTATAGTCGGGCTTCGTCCTAGGACGCTCCAGGCGGCAGCGACCAATCCCATCACACAATGCCGGCGGGGAGACTTGAGGCCATAGAGTTCAATAAACTCGACCAAGACCCCTTACCACACCCCCTTCCCCTCCAAGGCTCGTCCGCAGGCCGAATTTAACTTCGTCGGTACGTTAGCGGTGTTCGGGACACGGAGGGACAGACCGGCCTAGTTGATGAGGCGCAAAAGTGTTTTGAACTAGAGCTTCTGACGCTCTTCTGACGCTCTTCTGTGTACTAAAAAGAACTTATAAGTAACAGCTCTCTCCCACGACCCCTGCCCGAGGAATCCAAGACGGGAGAATCATCAACTTCAGACCTCGTATGAGTTTGGCATCCATTGCATGATATCACTTTCTTGCATTTTTGATTTTGCTCGTACCTCAGGAGCATTTCTCTTCAAGCCCTCTCCCGACGACGTCAAGTGATTTACCAACAAACAAATTGCTTCATATTCTCCTTTTTATGGAAACGATGGTGAATGTAAATGAGGATGAGAGGCAGAGGGCCAAGACTCCCAAGGTCCGAACGGGATGCCAGAAATGCAAGTAAGTTGGCCCGTCAGGATCAGGATCGCTCAGCATCCCTCCTCTTGCCTATGCATTGTTTTGGCTCAACTTGTGCTAACAATGGTGGTCATGGAAGAGGTTGGTTCACGTCTCCACAGCGTTGAAACGTCCTCCCCAGCACACTACGAGGCTTCCATGTGGACATCCACGTCTTGCCATGTCGTGACATTCAAGGGCAAAGTCCAAGCTAATGGATTGAATGAACATGTCAGACCGTAGGGTCAAATGCGACGAGATTTATCCATTCTGCGTTCGATGTTTGTGCATTTCCTTTTCCCTCTGCCCACTTCTCAGTGCTTGCTTACTGTGCATATAGGTCTCTCGCATGGCAAGCTTTGCGGCGGCCCTCAGGCCGAACTTGGCGTCGGCTACAAACCTCCGACGTGGTACATATCGACGGAGCCCACTCATCAGGAACGTGCCCTCAAGGCACTGGAGCTCTTTCATTCGCTGACCGTGGACCACGTCACCAAGTTCTACACGGAGAGAATATGCTCGCCCGAGATGTTGGAGATTGCCAACATCGAGCCTGCAATTTCTCAAGCCTTGGTGGCCACAAACACATATTACTTGCTCCGAGCGCCAGAGAACAGGGCCAATACGTCCGAGATGGATGTTGTCGGCAACAATGCATATATACGGGCCCTCCAGGAAATTCAAAAACTCGGCACCGAGCCGAACCACCCAATGTCCTTCTTGACATCCTGCGTCATATTTCTGGTCATCGAGGTAAGAGGACAGGTTAGATTCCATGATGGGTTACACAATCACTGACTCTGATATGTCTGCAAAGATTCTTCGCGGGGAGAGCTCGGCCGCACTTGGTCTCCTACAAAACGGCCTCAATCTCGTTGGCGCATTTGAGCAGGAGCAGGCACAGTTCTCCCTTGTGCCGGAGGAGAAAACCGTCACGGTCTTGAACATAGTCAAATCATTCCTCGGCTGGGTGAAGGCTCAGGCCCATCTCGCTAGCCAGCAGAGTGGTGTGGCCATCTTTTCGGCATAATCAAGGGGAGTTGGGTGGGAGTTGTTGTTCTACACGGTCACATGATCCGGTGGTCGGCCGGCCCATCTCTGCTCCCCCCGGCCCCGGCCGCCACTCCCCGGGCCGGGCCGGCCCACTCTCGACACACCGATCTCCGCGCCACTCTCGGCGGCCCTTTTTCGAGTCGCCCTGGCGCGGAATACAACTTTTGCATTTTGGATTTAGAGGGTTTCAGTGTTTGTTGTCTTTTTAGTGTTGCTCTTCTGGAAAATCAAGTATTCTGCACCCGGTCGTTGTAATTGGCTCAGCCCTCCGTGATCTGCTTGGCGCCTTGGCGCTCTCCAAGGGATATCCCGCTTCTTCGCTTCTTCGCTTCTTCGCTTCTTCGCTTCAGAGGCGACACATCACGTGACGATGCGCTTGTGACTTGCGTACATATACGACGCCGTGGGGCGCGGCGATGCACAAGAAAGCATGTGATTCCATCCAATGTGCACATGTCAGGGGATGTCCCTCCTCTCCTGGCGCCCCATGTGTGTGTACCTGAAGAGGAGAAAAGTGCTTTAACCTAAAGGGGACTAGAGTGTGGGGCGGCCGTACGGAAGCACCACATCTTTGGTCGACGGTCCATCGTGCCACGGCCAATTACGTCGCGTCATCCGTGCGCCGGGTGCCCTTTTTGGCAACTCCTTCCGCCTCATCCCGCTAGGTCGGTCTTTTGCAACGACGGCGAGCAAGTCACCTTGGAGCAGGCCGTTGACGACATGCCATGGTATTGACAGTCCCTGAAAAAAAAAGTCCTCCTTCTCCCTCTGCGCGGTACTTAAAGAGGGGCAGGGCGGACGCTTTTGCCGGCTAGTTCACGAAGGCAGGCAAGAGGGGGCTTTTTATTTTATTTTATTTTATTTTATTTTATTTTATTTTATTTTATTTTATTTTATTTTATTTTATTTTATTTTATTTTATTTTATTTTATTTTATTTTATT
>SRPY01000300.1:0-36232 GCA_018360145.1 Claviceps africana | reverse complement strand
TCTTCTTCTTCTTCTTCTTCTTCTTCTTCTTCTTCTTCTTCTTCTTCTTCTTCTTCTTCTTCTTCTTCTTCTTCTTCTTCTTCTTCTTCTTCTTCTTCTTCTCTTCGCTTGTTTGTCTTTGGGACAAAAACGCGGGTGGGGGTTGCTTTGCTTCGGGATCGGATGCCCGCGTCGTCGTCGACTGTTTTTGGAAAACGCAAGGCTGTCTGTTGATGATGCCGAACGATGGATGTGGTGCGACGGAAATCGGCTGACAAAAAGCACAGATGGTAGGGTAGGTATGACGACGGTCATGGTTGCCGGTGTGCTAATGCCGTGTTCGGCCGAGCCAATCATCGCTCGCAAATTACTAACTGCGCGGACGTGATGTTTGCCTCGATTATGCCCGGCACACAGTCCTTCATGGTTGTCCTCAGCACAGATACGACGGAGAGTAGCAAAGCCAGCATTAGAAATACTGGAAGTCATTTCTATTCAACGACTGGTGCTTTCTCCCGAGACGGCTCGATGAGAGGGAGTTCAACGCAGCAGGCAAGCGCTCTCACATTCACCCAGTACCCAGTGCCACTTACCCTGTAGCATACATTCAATGGCGTCCGCCTTGCACATCCGCACGAATTTTGGTTTACAAGTTTCGTTTTTTTTAGGGAAGAGAGAAAAAAAAGCAACTCAAAAAAACCAAACGACGATCCAGGACAGAGTTACCCGGGAGCACCGTTTTTTGCATAAACTCAAGCTCGAGGAGGATTCGTCAACTTGGCGCCAGGGCGCAATTTCTAGCACCATGTTCCCGTACCGCCAAACAGACTCCAGGAAGGACGACGCACTACCGCAGAGCCTCAGACTGACGCTACCGCACCGCTCTTTGTGAACAAATCCATTCTCAGGCACCAAGCTCGGTGAGGCAGAATTATTCGCCTGCTAGGGACGGATGAGCGGGGGCCCGGCCCGGCCGAGAGCGGGCAGCACCAGGACCGAAGGGAGCGGCTCGGTCTAAAGAAGTCCGGTCAGCACGGCACATTGGCGTGGGAAACATATAGCGCGTGCCGTCGTCACCACCAAGGTGGCGTCAGTTCAAAGAAGCTGGAGAAGGCCTTCTTTTCGGCATACAGGACACACTCGTGAACGAAACGGCTTCAGGGGTTCCGTCCCGGCCGCGGAGATGACTTGGCCTGCGTCCCCCATGAGTGTCCATGAATCCAGGTGCAATGTTGACAGCAGCCGCGACTCGCCTTCCGTCCCACCAAGCGTCCATAGTGCTTGCTCCGCGGAGCAGCTGATAAGCCACGTACGGCTCGCATTGTACTGTACTTGGAACCATGTCTCGAAGCGTCATCACGAAGCCGCGCGACCAAAGACGATCCGTATGTGCGTCGCGGCGAGCTAGTGACGACGCCCAGCCGAGGTACGTGCGGGCTGCTCCGGGGGAATGTAGATGCTATTTCTTCATGGGATGTTTCGGATCTCGTATTTGGACTGTGATGGCCGACTTGGCAGGCGGGCGGTCTAGGGACGGGACTGGTCTATAGCGCGCGGGAGTGTAGCGGCGCGTTTCAGTACCGCGGCAGAGAAATAGAAGCGGAAGGAGAGGGCGAAGGAGAAGCCGAAGCCGGAGCCGAAGACGAAGATGGAAGAAAGGCGGACGACGGCGACAAGACAAGCCAAACAAGGCAAAAACACCCATCCTCGTTCTCGTCCCGCCTCCTAGCCGCCATGGCTTGGCACCTCGCATGGCTTGGCACCTCGCATGGCATGGTGAGCGGCGCGCGCACGTCCGGAAGCCAGACATGCAGACGTCGATGCCGGGCGTACGCTGGCGGCAGTCATGTTCCTCCGTCGAACCAGTGCCAGCGTGTACGACTATCGACGGCGGCTCGGACTGCTCAGGCGAGGTCACTGGTCAAAACTTCGATGCCTTTTATGCAAGCCGACTCGAACGTGGTCACAGGCTACGTGCCGAGCAAGGATGGCCTCCCCCCTGCCCGACTATCCCGATATCGAAAGTCGACCAGGGACATCACGACCTGGGCATCACGACCTGACCTGCTAAGAAGTGCCAAGTAAAGGACAAACCCAGAGGACCCGGACCCTGGCTGGGTAATGCTCGCTACTGTCCGCCATGTCCATCACGATTCACCAGCCCTGGGGATTGGAAGCGACGTTGGACGTGGACGGGATGCCAAGCAAGGTAGCCTGTGATGTGATGATGCAAGGGTGCCAGAAACCTTCTTGGTGGGAAACCGAGAAATGCCTGGTGCCTGCGCGCCTACCCAAACCCACGTTGCAGATATTGCCTACTTCCATCCGGATACTTGTCTACCTCCTAATCCACCACTATCGATAAGTCTGAGTAGGTACCTTACGCTAGCTAAGCAGGTACCTACATATCTACCTAGGTAGGTATCTAAGTACTTAGGTACTTAGTGGTTAGGCATCTGTACCACTTTCAAGTACCGGGAAGGGACCTCGGTACAAGGGCAGATTCACAACCGCAAACACCTGCTCTCCTACCAAGTACCTCGACACCCACGACCTACCTACTTCTTCCTACTTCCCACCACCTCGTCATCCATGATCAACTGCCAGACGCTATGCCTAATTTTCGATGGCGCCTCCAGCTCACCGTACTAGACACATAAATCAGCTCACCCGTCGACCGCACACCGCGCAGATCATGGCAATACGACCCGCGCCGCCGACTCTCCATGAGCTTCCCATCACGTCTGTATCACAGGTGTATCGGCCGCATCTCCGTCGAGTCAAGCACTAGCGGAGCACGGCTGGTCTCGGATTCCTTTCTCTTTCTTCTTCTTCTCCCCCCCCGCCCCGAACCCCTGGCGAATACCGAGAACAAGGAGACCAGAAAGGATGCACCCGGCACAACCAACCGCTGAAAAGGGGCAGGACACGGGAGGTGAACCTTGCCGAGACAACTTCTTCCACGAAGGAGTGAATCCCGGTGCTCCCAGGGCCGGTTTCGGATGCTCTCATGACTCTTTCCCAATCAGTTACGAGACGGAAGTCTGGTTGAGTCGTTCGGTGAGATGCATAGAAATATACACCTAGATACTACTTAGGTACGTAGGGACGTACACGTGCATGTACACATGTACAAATAAGCGAATGGTCGTGGTGTGGGTGAATGCAAGTAGGTGACGCAAGTCAAAGGATCGACCGTTTTAAATGCAACTTGGGGATCGTTGGAGATCATTCCTGGGGCCGATGCAACGCCAACAAACGAATCCTGTTACCGGCAAAGAATACAGTTTGCTTTTTCTCGTCTTTGCCAGCCACACTCGACAGATCTGTCGCTTCTCCCATTGGCCTGGTCAAGCAGATAGATGGCTTTCCTCGTCGACCTGCGTGCGCTTTGAGGACAAACACGCCCGTGTTTTCGAACCCATCACGGACGAATGCCCGCCCTCAAGCCTTGGATCCAACACCGTGATAGCAAGTCCACGCGGCAATAGAGCCACACGACCCACCCATCATCACACTGCAACCGCTCCACGTCGAGAGGTTTGAGTCAAATCATGCATGCAAGCATGCGTGGCCAAGGCCTGCGTCTACGCTTACCGAGATCTCCCTTCTGGCTGCGTCGTGGGATGACCAAGTAAGTGATTGGCGATATGCCCATCCGTCAGGGTGAAAGCGTGTTGCGGGCGCCTAGTCCAACTCGGAGCAACGTACCGACGTTGGGCCACACGGCCACGTCTAGAAGCATTTGTCCAACGTGGGAAAGGAAACAACCCCCCTTCCTGAAACAAAAAAAAAACCTAGATTCATAGCAGAAGGCGACAACCCGATGACGTCCTTCCGTCTGTGAGACAAACCTTGATGCAGAAACCTTACCAACAGGATTTAAAAGGTCGTTGACTCTGTTTAGTCAGGATTCCATGCTTCTTCACTAGATGGCGGTAAAGGTCCCTCTGCCGAGGATTCACTGGCCTTGATAAATCAGCCAAGGTATATTCATCCAGACGTGGCTGGACGGCAAATTGGGACATGAAGATGGGCTCTTGTTCACGATGATGAACCCAAAGGAGATAGCAATTGGCGCGTGCGGGTGAGACGCCGTGCCGCCGACCTACCAGTCAGCTGTTCAGGTCCACGTTTCCAACCATGTGCGACCGTTTGCTGTCAACTGTTTCAAAGAGAGGAAACCTGTCGAGTCCCAGTTCCGGCTTGGCTCCAAAAGAGTTCCTATCGCGGCACCATGTGTTTGGGAAAGCGTAACTTGTGCCGGCGAAAGAAGCGCCGGTGTCGTCGATTTCGTGCATCGGGCCTTGCGGTCACCAAACTGTTGCAGGTTCACTCTACCATAATGGTTCTACCGCAACAACAACTCCCCCGCCCGGCATAAAATAATCCACCAAATCTGCGACACTGGAGCTTTCCAATTCTAGGCTGTCTGCGGGTAGTTTGTGACGAGCGAATAGTACCTGACTGGAAGTCAATGTCTGCCTGCCTTCGTCTCTCGTTAACCGCAAGCTCTGGCTAAGCTTTCGACGCCCGCACAGGTAACAAGTTTGGCCTCTTGCCGAATAGGAGCGACTTCACCGTGTCTAGTTCTTTGTCGTCACACGAGTTTGCAAAGTCCGCTGTGGAAGTTGGGAAATCACTTGGTCGAGGCATCCGCTGATCTTTGATAAGACGCGGCAGAGACGCTTCGAAGACAGATTGGCAGCTTATCGTCGTTGATCGTCTACAGACAAGACACTGAGGATAGATACTCACTCGTCGAGTAGTTTTTTCGTCGCAGTGGCCCTAGACACTGTCCATATGGTCCAGAATCTTATCCATGTCTCGCCATACTGTCGGCGTCATGTAATTTGGAAGTGGCAAGTGTCAGTTGATGATGAAAGACATATTAGTCAAGCACTCACCAAAGAAAAACAACAAGAGAAACAATAAATAAGAAGATGGAGGAGGAGGAGGAGGAGGAGGAGGGGGGGGGGGGGGGGGGGGGGGGGGGGGGTGGATGCGGATGTGGATGCATCAAGATTCAAACAGGGGGGGGGGGCGGTTGGGAGGTTTTCATAAGACCAGCTTCCATATCAATAATACTTTGATAATCAGACGCTGCGGGAGAAAAAAAAACCACTATTACGATGACGTGCTAATTTTGCGGTTGATGAGGATGTTCACAGTGTTTTGACACTCATGGAAGAAAGGGGACAGAGCAGCACTGCGGCCTCTCGTAGCAACAAACCCGAACCGGGGGTTTTCCGAATCGAGGAATCGAGGATAAAGAATTCAGACGAGAGGGATCGACAGCCATCGGGACCGAAAGTCGCGCCCGAGCATTTGTTCCGTTGATGACTCGGTTTTCCACCAAGAGGTCCACATCCCGCTCGGGGGAAAGGAGGGGCGGCGTCGTCTCGAACAAAACTAAGCTACGGATGGCGTTTGAGTTCCGGGCCCGTTGGACGAAGGTATGTACATGATAGATGGTTCCAACGTGGACCGCATGTGGTGCCGCCAACTGTCACGGACTGTCCTGCGCAGTACGTTTGCCCAACACTGGAAGAACTTGAAGACGCACACAAAGGACTGGCGGAGCGGTTGGAGAGGCTGCCAAGTGGATCGCGCCTTGCTGACGAACAACCACTAGACTGCATTGGTAAGCAGTATCAGCTGATAGGTACCTGCCCACCCTGACAAGTACCTACTAGGTACTTATCTTAGCTAAGCGCCTACTACTTACCCAACCACCCGACCCAAGTACTAACCTACTTCTCAGGTCCCTTAGTAAGAGGTAGGTAAGTAACCACCAGGCACTTGGGTACCTGCCTAATAAATGAGTCTGATCGGACGTCGTAATCATTTCAGGTCCATTGCGCATGTATATCCCCTTGGTGCCCACTAGACTACATTCACGTACCCCCCATTTTTCTCTCTAAGGCTTATTGGCGTGAATTTAGAGACCTTTAGGTACTTCTCTAAAATATAACATACCAAGGCTTACAGGATAGAGCTATAAGGTGTGCAATGTAGCGCTTTATAACTTAAGGTCCTATTAGACTTCTATTATAGTATAAATTAATATGTGCATAAAGTATCTTTTATGTAGATGCTTTTATTGGACGACTAAGTGGGCCGGAACGCGAATGTAGACTAGTGGACACCAAGGGGATATGTACATCAAGTACCTAGGTACCTAGCTTTGTGGCCGGGCTGCCGCGTCTGCTGTGGCCACCTGCATGGACCTTGCATGGGCGGCCCCCTGACCCCTGGTGTCTTCCCGACGGGGAAGGAGCGACCATCCCACTCACGTTGCAATGGTGAACGGTGCCTGGCAGCATCAGGCCCCCCACAGCCTCAAGGGCCCTTGACGACAACGACCAACCATGTCCAACCGGCACGGACCAGATACAGAACTGTATCGTTGTTGTCGCGATGTCGCGGTTGTTGTGGTTTCGGCTTAGGCAGGGCCAGAGCCAGGGTTCCTGGACTCCGGGACTCGCACGACCATGATGAGAGGAAACATGACACACGGACACACGGACACATGGACACACTGACCAACTGATGGCAAACGCGTGCCCAACGTCGTACAAGGACGGCTGGGTCCTTGCAGACCGCGATCTGACCCCTTGACAAGCTCCATGAGCCCCATCATCTCGAGTCTCACATACATTGCGCGTACGCATCTTTTATTCACATCTTCATGTCGGACGGGGTCATAGTACACCATGTGGCGGCGGCATGCCATGGCGAAGCAAAGTGGGAGGAAAACATGCAAAGCCTCTTATCAGAATCATGCCAGTTCTGACGAGGCATTGCTCACATTTTCATACATCTATGTACATACCTAGGTACATAAGGTATGCATGTACACATGTTGCAGGCGTGATACTTGGGCATCAGGGCAGACCCGACCCCAGTGCTTGCCATGGACGTGGTTGGATGGCACAGACCAAGACGCCGACATTCCCTTTGCTTCCATCTCGTCTCGTCTCGTCTCGTCCTTTCCTTTTCTTTTTTCTTTTTTCTTCTTTCTTTTTAGAAATCCCATTGGGTTCTTGTGACAGTTCCTGTACTACTTACCATCCCATCTGGTACCCTGCGTTGGCCTCTGCACTGAATGCAGCAAATTGGGATGAATTCTCAACGGGGGAAAAGGAGGAAAAAGAGGAAAAAGAAACACTGACAGGTCTAAATTTGGCGCGGCAGAAGACCAACGCGACTCCACAAAAACGAACCCTTGTCTGCGGTTTTTCGTATCCAACGACGACGGTGAATTTGGACTTTATTTCGGTCAACATGCTCCCACAGGGTGATGAATCACTCACATCGTGACAGTCGCATGGCACCCGTGGAACATACATACAAGTTCGAGCCTGCGCATGCATGCACACAGTTGCAATCACACCAAGGACTGTAGATTTTACGAGGGACACCCGACAGGTGTCTCACGCGCGGAAAAGAACCCTTTGCCCGGCTGGCCCGGCCGAGATGATCCAGTCCGCATTGAGAGGCTCCAGGCCCGGCGTCTTGCCAATTCAATCCAGCCCGGGCATTGCCCTCAGCCATCGTGTTCAAATGCATGTGCGTCTACACGTAATGATTAATCTGCTGGGCCGACAAGCGAGCCGACCTTGAGTTTCGACGTTGCAGTCATGTACAGTATGTACATGCATGTGCAATACTTTGCCCCAGTACGTGCCGACCAGGTCAGCCCACTTTTGAGATGGGTAGGTGCTTGGTATTGACTGTCTGACTGGGGCCAGTGCTGGCATGGAAATAAAGGCCGGAGAAGGAGAGCAGCGACAAGGAGAGGGGAGGCAAGGCAAGGCAAGGCAAGGCAAGGCAAGGCAAGGCAAGACAAGGGGGCAAACGACGCGGGAAAAAAGTTGGGACGAGCAATTACCCCAGCCGCGCTCTGCTCCACGACTTCGATCGAGTACTGTTGACCTTTGGTGCGTTTGCCGCCCAGCCCGGTCTGGCTTGTGGATACTCATTGGTCTGGGTCTCGCTCCACGACGATTGGCGGCTTTTCGGGATGGGAGGGGAGGGGAGGGGAGATGTGGGCGGCGGCCGGCCGAGTGGCCGTGGTTCAAGGCGGCTGGTGACTTTTTTTTCTTTTTCATTTGCTCTCCTTAGAAACCACTTTTCTGGCTGTGTGACGGGGCATTTTGTTTCGATAAGGAGAATGTACATTTCATATATATGTATGTACGATTGACATGAGTTTCTTTTGAATCCCTGCATCGACGTGTGGACCAGAGGACAAACATCAAGGTACTCAGGTACCGACGTATCTACCTAGGTACTAAGTACCTACCTACTTAGGTACCTTACTTGGCTAAGAGGTAGGCAGGTACCTACTAAGTACTCTAGGTACTTTGGGTCGTGGGAAAGTCCCTACGGTTAGGTACCCGCACCCGGGTCAAGTAAGAAGGTACCTAGGTAGGTACTTAGTAGGTACTCAAGGCACCTACCTCTTACTGGTATTGGGCCATCGTCACCAAGGACAGACTTGAATCGCCACACGCGGGCTCCCAAGCCCTTGAACAACTCCAAAGAAAGACCATGAGACGCACCCCCGCGTCTATGGATCTGTGACCCTTTGTTTGGCATGACGCGACACGACATGACACGGCATTACAATACACATGTGAGACTGCACGTCGTCTTTTTTTCCCCCTCTACTTTGCTCAGGTTGGCCATGCAGACGAGTACTTGCATAAAGCACATACTCATTCCATGTACTATTAGGTACCTTCAGTGGGTGGCCCAATATATTTGGGGTACTAGACCATTCGATGCCCCCTGCCGGCCATGACCTCGGAGGCCGTTATGTTCCATTTTTTTTTCTCTTTTTTCTTCAGTTTCGTCCATCAAATCACGGAAACCATATTTTTTAAACACTCGGAATCAGGTGTCATTTGCATTTTGCTGTGGAACACGCCCTTTTCCCGTTGGTCCGGTTGCACGCGCTGCGAGGTCCGCATGCTGTGTCGCTCGGACTCGGTCTCACTCATAACCTCCTCTTGCCTTGTCATGTCTCACAAGTCTTTTTGGCGGAGAGGAGGAGGGGGGAAAGAGCGGGCCTGGGCGGCCAAATAGGAGATTTCTTTTTTATTCATCTACTTCTACTACTTGGTTGTGTGTACATGATTAGTACGCGGCAGATGAGCACATGCGTTCAACTACCGAGGAGGGTGACGTGTGTCGATTTACATGGCAGCACGTATATGTACAAACCTTGCATGTGGTATGTTTGCACGCAGGTAGGTAGGTAGTTGAACAGCGAGGCACAGATGATGACACCCGAGCAGCCAGCTTCTCGATGCAGGTTGGCAAGCAGGTTTCACAGTTCCACGGGCCATGTGTTTGAGGCGGAAACGCCGCTCCCCTCGAAGCTCTGTCGCCCATTGGATTCATGATCTGTGCGTGGACAACGTGATCGGGCAGGTAAACCGGGAGTCTTTTGGCTGTGGGCACACACGTATGGATGGTATATATATTAAGTACCTAGGTATATAAATACATACAATATATATAAAGTACCTATGTATATTCCTACATGCATCTTGTGCTAGGTCTATGCACCTAGGTAGACCGGTTCCATGCGCATTGTACATACTTAGTATGTATTGTACTTCATGTACATGCAAAAGGCACATGGACTTGGAGGACGAGCAATTCATCCCATGTGGAGAGGTCCGTGCATGTGCAGGCAATTCCGCTGCGCTACGCAAGATGAGGCAAAGCACAACAACGCAAAGAAGAGAAGACTCGGAGCCAAAACGAAGGAGGAGGCAATTAAAAAAAAAAAAAAAAAAAAAAAGAGAGAGAGAGAGAGAGAAGGAGCGCAATGCGAGTCCATCATTCTTTTGCATGGTCAGCTCTCCACCCCGCAAAAACTTATGCTAGCAATGTCCAAAGGGAGACCGAGGCGAAGTCTGCCAAGTACGAGCTTTTTGTCTTGTTTCGTCTTGTCTTGCCTGCTGAGGGGTAACTAACTTGACTTCACTTGTTTGAGTGCCTACAAAGAAAACGTAAGTAGTTTCGAAACTTGTCCGTTTTTTTCGAAGCCCCCAACATGGGTAGCGTAAGTATGTTTTTCGAGCCCTCACCCCCTTTTTTTCCCCCCCTTGGCACAAACGGTGTCCGGCCAACGTGTCCCGGCCGGACTTTGACCCGTTACGTTCCTCTCACATCCGCAGTGGACCAACTATCCAGAGACAAGTACCTACCGGCCCGGCTTGCTGCAGGTGCTCGTGCATACATTATGTACATGCATTTTTCGTGTGTCAAGTGTGCCCGACGGTGTGGTTCGCGACCTCCTTGCAGTCTCTCAGATGGCTCAAATTTCTTTTTTCTGTCTCCATGTACATAATGTACATGCCACCTGGCGTTGGAGTAATGCGCCCACCAGAATGTTCATAGAATTTGTGTGGCATCCTTAGACTTGACGATGATTGGAGCACGAGGGTCATGGCTCTGCCCTTTTAGACGTCTTGAAACACAATCTTGGTATGTTGTACCAGACGTGGAAGCTTGCCCGTGCTGATCTGAGGTGGCAGAGGCGTCGGTCGGCTTTGCAGCCAGTCACGAGTGCTTAGCCAACGCGGCGGCCTCGCGACTCAATTCATCGGAGCCAACTCTGTTTGATGTCATCTGTTGAGTTGGACATTTGGTCGTCTGGCCCGTCGAAAATGTCCGTCCAGTGGCATGAGGATCCCTGCCGGTCGACAAGTACCCACCTACTACTTACTTGGGCAGGGAGGTACCGAAGCAAAGCAGTAGGAGCCATGCTATCGGGGTAGCGTACGGACTTCGGCACTTTAGGGTCCATCTGCGTACACTCATGGACGACGAGTTGGTTGTCGAAAGATTGGAGGATGAGGATCCTGACACCACTCGAAAATGGATTTTTTTCTGCCGCGAAAATTGTTCATCATCACCAACATCATCATCATTAAAAAAAAAAAAGACAAGAAAAGACAAGAAGAGAAAAAGGGCGGCAGATAACGGGACAGAAAATAGGCCGCACACGACACATGCGTCGGTCGGGTCGGTGACCCGGCAGGCTTGATAGCAGATACAACACGATCATGCTGTCAGTTGAGTCTCGCTGCTTGTCTCGCCTCCCTGGCCTCGCTCCCTTGTCGGCGCTGTCGGCTTCGTCACCCTGCTCGAGTTTTCGCCTAAGGGAGGCACATGGCAGGTCATTTCCCAGGGCTTCCCAGCCACGCCCCTCCAGAAACCACCTCCCTCATCCTCATCACCCCGTTTGTCCCCTCCCACGCCCCACCGTCGCCCCCCACCCCGGGCTCCCCCCCGCTAACCCCACTCCTAGGCGTCCCTCATGCGTTTTCTGCCACCCGGCGCTCTACCGGCGTCGTCTCCACCAGGCAGAACAGCCCCAAGAGCTGTGCCTGCCCGTTTTGAGAGGGACATGGCTGGGACGCTCCCGCCTGCCATGTTGGTCCAGGGCCGCCAAGGCCGAGCTACGTACGGCTAGTGCCTGGAAACAATAACACCAGAGGCACCAGATCATCATCATCTCCTGCCCAGCTCCATGCTCGTTTTTTGCTTCTTCGCTCGGCTTCAGTGTCTGGGCCCGCTGTGGGGTTCCCGATTGAACATGTCCATGTACCACATGCTTCCCTTGTTGATCGCCTGTCCTGCGTCCCCTTTACGCCTCTCTCTCGGGCTCGTCTTGCATGCTCTCTTCCCTGGCTTCCTCTCCTCTTCTCTCCTGCCCATGAAGGAAGACCGAGGATCCAACAAACTGAAAAGCACTCTGACCGTTTGCTGGCCTTGCTTGATTGACCTCCCGGTCCTTTCCAACAAAATCTTGACATTTCTCTCCTTCTCTCTGCAAGTCCACCGCCCTGACGCTCGATACAACCATTGGTCCCCGACGACGTTGCGCTCCCTCCCTCCCTGGTCGTCAAGCCAGACTAATTACCACACCTGCTGACCCGCAAGAAAAAAAAAAGGAAAAAAAAAAAGGGCAAGGAGGCCTGGTCTTTCCACTCTGTCCCGGCACCCCACTAGCTTTTGCAGCAACTCGTCATTTCAAGATACTTAGTTTACCTTGTCTGTCTCCTTCGCTCTTTTCGCTGCAACCAACTTCACAAGACGCTGTGCCTTCATCAGCGCTCTTTTCCCAACCTTTTCCCTCCATCCTCCACCCTCCATCCTTCATCCTCTCTTCCCTCTTCTTTTTTTTCTCTGTGATTAGGTTTGTCTGGCGTCTGCATTCTGCATTCCTGTAATTGAAGCTTTCAAGCCCGGCATAAAGAGTATGCTGAATTAGCTTTAGCCTTTTGGTGAAAAGGGTGACAGGTAAGACTACATTCTTAAAGCATCACCAGGTCTTTGCCCCAAAGCTTTTTGTTGGAGCCCACGTCTTTTATTCTTCTTCTTCTCCTCCTCCTCCTCCTCCTCCTCCTCCTCCTCTTTCACAATTTCCCCATACCACTTTAAAAATAGGCCTGGATTACCCAACCTTGAACATGCCACTTGCATTCCATGGAATGTCATCCCGCTTGCCTCCACTTGTTCATTCCAGACGCGAACCCGGCAAGCTTCCCACAACATCTCTACGCGCGCGGTTGTACATATGCACGCACAATATCTAATCGTTCGGTCTTAATATAGCAGACTCTGGAACACAAAGTTCACCAGTTTCGTGACCAGCTACAATCGCAAAATCGAGACCCCTCGTCACCCTGTTTGCTTCCGTGACGTGTACAAACCGCAACAACGCTCTTACAAGCCGGCTCTCATTCCCTTCGAGGCACGTCGCCCAGGAGCAGAATTCGCCTCGGCATACCAATATAGACACTCCTTTGGATCTGAGGGGACTTGGATTCCGTGCGACCCGCTTGGCTAGGATTGTTGACTCGATACCGCCATCCAAGAGCGACCTCGATGCTCTGAGATTTCATTCGGTGCCCGTTGCTGGCCGCAATGCTGCGTGACGTATCTCTGGAGGTCAACACACGCGCGACTCATATATCCCCATCATATGAACAACCTCATGCGGACTCGTATGGCTTCCATGAATCCGACCAACACACAACATCGCACTTGGACTCGCAAATGACTCCCCCAACAACCCCAGACGGATCACAGGAGAATCTGTCTTCGGATCTGACAGCTCCGCCGATTTTTCATAACTTCCTAAGGGCGTTCTATCCATTTCACCCAGGCTATACCGCATCAGACGCGAGTGTAACCTTGCCATTGGAAGAAGGAGATGTTGTATTAGTGCACTCAGTTCACACAAATGGATGGGCCGATGGGACGCTGCTGGCTTCTGGTGCGAGAGGATGGCTACCGACTAACTACTGCGATGCCTACGAGCCGGACGACATACGAAACCTCCTCAAGGCTCTATTGAATTTCTGGGACTTGCTCCGAAGCACATCTGTCAACGACAGCAAAATCTTTGCAAACCAGGAATTCATGAAAGGCATAATTGCTGGCGTTCGATTTCTCTTGGTACGTTGTCGCCTTCTGCACCCGGAGGAAAATCATGGAAATTGTAGTGATGGCACCTTCTGGAATTTGCACCAACTAACTCTTGTATTTGTAGGAACGCACCGCTTGCCTCAGTAGAGAATCCACCGTTATTCAAAGAAGTGAAGGGCTTCGTAAAGGCCGCAAATCACTGCTTTCAGAACTGTCATCTCTAGTCAAGGCTGGGAAACGATTGCAAGAGAGTCAAAATGGCATTTCATCATATGATCTCGAGGATGCAAATGACATAATTGACGAAATGATCCTTCGAGCTTTCAGAATTGTCACCAAAGGTGTCCGGTTTCTTGATATATTGGAGGAAGAAAGGAGGGCCCGAGTTCCAGCTTCAGTCACTGTCATGGCTACTGTAGCTGAGGAATCCTATGTCCCCCCCACACCCCCTGCCGATCGTTCGGCTTTTGATGACCACAAGCATGAAGATTCAAACGAAGCGGCCTCCCGTACCATAGCAACAGACGAAGCGGCGTCCAACATTGCGGATGCTGCCCCCTCGGACTCGCAGGAGTCCGCGCGGGGGTCACAGGGCCTCTGGAGCAAACGTGGCTCATCACTCAATGCGCTCGTACTCCCCAACCCGCTCAGCCCCTCAAACCAGAATCGCAACTCTCAAGGTAGCTTTCAAACCCATCGCCTATCCTCCGGAATGTCACACAGAGTCTCACTTGCGGGACCGTCGCCTCTGTCAAGTCCGCAGTACCTCGTCTCCGAAAGGCTCAACCGCAGCCACGACAAGTTTCTCTCTCACCTTGGATCGTTCATCGGAAGATTACATTTACAATCTCAGTCTCGACCAGAACTGTCGGTAGCCATCAAACAGTCGGCCACCTCGGGTGGAGAGCTTTTGGCGGTCATGGACAGCGTCTGCTTGTACAATGGTTCCAATGTGGCCGTTTTACATCGCGTCCGTACTGCCATGTTTGAGCGGATACATATTCTTGTCTTATCTGCGAGAGATACACTGGTCAATGCGGCGACCGAAGGTGCGGATTTGATCATGCCGCAAGATAATGGTATCTTGTTGATGGCTGCCACCGGCTGTGTTCGCGCAGCTGGAGAGTGCGTGGCAAAGACAAAAGCTGCCATTGAACGAATCGGGGATTTCGAGCTCGAGCTTGACAACTTCACGTTGGGCATAGACCTTAGTATACTGGACGTGGCAGAGGACAGGGGCACAATGTTGTCTGTTGCGGAAAACGCGGAAGTAGCAAGCACCCCGATTATATCTTTCGATTCGTGCGAGTCGTCCACGATGATGTCAAGACGGGCGTCTGAGAGCACATCCGACAAGCCGCTTCCTCGCGTACCCGAAGTCACTACTCCTGTTGTCAACGAGACCACGCAAGGTGGCCCTTCTCCAGCGTCTTCACGGCCATCGTCGGAACACGAGGACAATGCATCCAGCGTTGCATCATCCGTATCCTCAATGCCTCCTGCGCTGCCACCTCTACCCAAGCTTATAACATCTCTGGATCCATCCGAGGATTTCAAACGCGTCATGGACATGTCAGCCATCGAACAGGACCAGCATGTCTCTCATTTTGATTGCCTGACAGCCTCTAGCGCTGGAAGCAGTGGTACCTACCTCAGCAGGGACTCGGAAATCAGTGTCGTATCCCAGAGCTCTACTCGCGCAACCACTCCCGAGCACTTTCTCGCCCCTCGTAACCAGCCTTCTTTCTCCAGCTTGAGCGCTCAAGCGGAAGAGCAGGACGACGTCGAGACAAGACTGTTGGAGAAGACCTTTGCACACGAGCTCATGTTTAACAAGGAGGGTCAAGTGACTGGCGGCTCTCTTCCTGCTCTGATCGAGCGTTTGACAACTCACGAGTCAACCCCGGATGCAACATTCGTCTCAACCTTTTTCCTCACGTTCCGTTTATTCTGCCGTCCCTTGAAGCTAGCAGAGGCTCTGATGGAACGTTTCGACTACGTGGGCGAATTCCAGCAGATGGCAGGTCCAGTCAGACTGAGAGTCTACAATGCATTCAAAGGCTGGCTCGAATCCCACTGGAGGGACGAGACCGATCGCGAGGCTCTGAAGCTCATCATACCTTTTGCCGAGTCGAAGTTGATGTCTGTCTTGCCATCCGCTGGCCGAAGACTGTTGGAGCTCGCCACGAGAGTTTCTGGAGATGGCTCTTTGGTGCCCAGACTTGTGTCATCTATGGGCAAGACAAACACAGCCATTGGCCATTTCATCCCTGCAGACACACCCATGCCTGCACCCATGATATCCAAGAGTCAGCAACACCTTCTCACTTCGTTTAGGAATGGGGGCAATGGCCCCACCATTCTTGAAATCGAGCCGCTTGAGCTTGCTCGTCAGCTGACAATCAAACAAATGGGCATATTCTGTTCCATCATGCCCGAAGAGCTGCTTGCCTCGCAGTGGATGAAGAAGGGAGGCGTTGACGCGCCCAACGTCAAGGCCATGTCCGCCTTGTCAACGGACATTTCCAACATGGTGGCCGAAACCATATTGCATTATCCAGAGATCAAGAAGCGGGCTTTGGTCATCAAACAGTGGATCAAGGTGGCTCAGCTATGTCTTGAGCTGCACAACTACGACGGCCTTATGGCTATCATTTGTAGTCTCAATAGTAGCACAATCAACCGATTGCGCAAGACCTGGGATGCCATCTCCTCGAGACGCAAAGAGACGCTGCGACACCTTCAAGAAATCGTGGAGCCAGCTCAGAACAACAAAGTATTGAGAACACGACTCCATGACCATGTTCCTCCGTGTCTTCCATTCCTCGGCATGTATCTCACTGATCTGACATTTGTCGATATCGGCAATCCAGCTACCAAGCAAATGTCCATGGGCATCGACTGTGAGGAGGACGGTTCTGGCGGCCTCACTGTTATCAATTTCGATAAACACACGCGCACGGCAAAAATCGTTGGGGAATTGCAACGTTTCCAAATTCCATATCGGCTCGTCGAGGTTCCCGATCTACAAGATTGGATATCTGCACAGATCAGGCGGGTCCGCGAAGGCGACCACGGCAATGTTCAGGTCACGTACTATCGAAAGAGCCTTTTGCTAGAGCCACGTGAGAGCACTGCTCGCCGAGAGCTGGAAACTCCGACGCCTGTCACGTCTAACATGGGGGCCTATCGAGGGGACCTTTTCGGATGGATGACGCGCGATCGCAGCCAGAGTACAACTGCTGCCTAGTGTTGATGAACGCACAGTTGTCTCTTTTTTTTTCAGCTGCCTAATCGGTCAGTTGGTGCCTGACTCGTAATTCAGATATGACAAGGATGCATCTGCCTCGACGATGATGACACGCCTGTTTTCAGCGCGCAGACGTGCATGCACTTCTTCTTTTCCTCCAAAACCTCCATGCCTTTACTCTTCGTTTTGTCCTTTTCTTCTCTTCTTCTCTTTTTCTTCTCTTTCCCTTTTGATACCCCTGCTTTTATTATGTAACAATTTTTATTCTTTATGCGTTATTCTTTTACTTCTGGGTTTTCTACTTCTGTTTCCGGTCGAGATGGATATGATTGTTTGAATGAGCAGCATCGATGCCACAGGTCTCTATGTTTCTAAAGAAAAGCATCTTAGCGATTTATCATTTTATCTTTGCGAATATGCACACCACGTCTACACAGAGCCACAATGTGCCGTCAAGAAATTTGGGCACTGTTGACTGACACATGTTGGCTTGTTATCATTCCACGGTGCGACATACCTTTGTCCGAGCGAGAGATGTGAGGTTTGTGTCAAGCTTTGGCAGCACAGTACGCAAGATGACATTGACGGACAAGGTTCTCCAAAGGGAGCCTAAAACTACTAGAGAGAAGCCTCGCTGTTCGCTGCGCTTACTTGCCGTCGAAGGTCTCCCTTCATTTTGTACTCTTTGCGTCGGAAAAGCGTTGTGCACATATTTTTAGCCTTTTGTTTTTTTCCCGTCTCTTTTTGGGCGATGAATGAGATTCAATTTATTCTCCTCTTCTCTTCTCACTTAATCTGTTGTTCCGACACAACTGGAATGGTTTTCATCAGGCGTCAATGACATTACGGGATGGTTTTTTTTTGATTAAAATTTGGAAGGAAAGGATGGGTTTCGCGTCAGAAAACAGCGATAACGATAACGGTGAGACACTTGGCGCGAAAAAAAAATGATGGACCCCCCGCGCTTCTATCCTGGTTGTGGAGAGAATGAGAGAGTAGGTTAGCTCTTCGCTATGCAGAGTTTCTTGAACTGGCTTGCTTGTATCTCTCGTTGTCGAAGATTTCCCGTGAGATCAGTGGGGTAGGGGACTTGACTGCCCATGACAGCCAGTGGTGGCAAAATAAAATAAAGTAAAGTATAGTATGTACGAGATTTCAACTTGCGAATGCTTTCTTGGAAAAGGCTTTTCGTGTCTAGCCATGTTACCTAGAAGGCTGGATGAATAGCTATTGTTTAGTCCGCAAAAGTAGCAACCCGTAACACAGTGCGCATTGGTACACCGCTTTGTTCGCACGATATAGGTCTCCCCTCCTCTCCATCCCCACCCACTCGCGCCAAAGGCCCAAACGACGTCAGCTGGGAAGCTTCACGTCGCAAGGTCACCATCCTCTCGACCTTGTCATTCGTGAAGGAGGTGTTTGTATATTGGCTTCCCATGGAGGCATCGCCGCTCACTCGTCAGCCTCCACCAGAGGTACTCACGCCCAAGATATTAGAGCTGTATGCGTCTCTGTTCAAGGTTCGCTGCATTCTCCACGTGTCGACAGCGCTGCTTCAAATGACTGAACCCTTTTTACCCGACAGGATGACTACGATGGCGAGGACAAGTCGGACGGCTTCTGGAGGGAATTCTTCCTGCTGCGTCCAGATCTTCGGAGCCTGCGGAAGATGCTAGACGACATGTCCCCATCCGACGTGCTGTTGTTCGAGGGTAGGACACGAGAAATATTCAATAAAGCTATTGCAGCTGTCAAAAACGGACAAGGTCTTGCGCCTCAACATGCTCTCGACGTGAGAAAGAGTAACTAGCCATAGAAAAAGAACAAGAAAAAGAAGGAAGGGGGGTGGTGGTTAGGAAATCTCGTGCGCTAACGGTGCCGCCGCAGTCTTTGAGCCCTTTTTTCTCTTGTCTGCTCTCCAAGAGGTACCCCCATCCGAGCTCCGACGTCATCAATGTCTTGGCCGGTCTTGACCACATCGACGCCGTCTTTACCGATTTTACAAACACGTTTGATTCCATCATCCGAAATGGAGAGTCTCGTGGGTAAACCCGTCGTTCATATCGAGAAGGACGTTACGAGATGTGTTGCTGATGCTTGACTCAGCGGCGACCACGCGGCACGGGGCAATAAAAGTGCTCCTTGCCTTTACCGCCGGGGCATATCAAACCACGCTTTTTACGTACTTGATCCAGAGAGACTTGTTTCCAGCTGTCATGAAGGTATTTTTTTTTGCCGCGCGCTCAAAAAAAGAAGAAGAAAAGAGAGAGACGGGGGGGGGGGGAGAAAAAGACGTCTACGAGAAGCGAACAAACAAAAGGAAAACAAGTTTTCTCATGAATCACGTTGTGGATAGTTTGTGCACGATTCGGAAACACCAGGCCACGTCTTGGAAGCCTTTACTCTTCTTGGCATCCTGGCTAATTACAACAAATTCGAATTTCAAAATCCTTATCAGGTCCGGTTCAACGACTTTGTCAACGAGGCTACGATTCAGAAAATCATACACTCTATTGGATATACTTGCCAGGCGCTTCGGCTGGACTACATTGATGTTCAAGATGATGTTCCAGAGGGCTGGACATTGAGCAATACCCTGAACCTAATCGGCCTCGGCATCATCATACGGGGCCCGAAACCGGAGAAGAAGCCGGTGTATGATGCAGAGACTGCTAAGCAACTATTCTCCAAGCTGTAGGTTTTGTTTTTACCCCTTGCCCGGGCATCTGCGTAGAGGCCGAAAGGCTCAAGCCCAAAATGCTGACTTTGCTAATAGACCTGGTGAGAATGCAGCGATTCTGCTGCCGACGTATGATTTTGCCCATGTCAACAAGTTGTTCTGCCTCAACTTCGTGTCGTTGCGTGGTGAGGAGGGCAACGAACGGCCTATTGCAAGCTACCTATCTCTTACATCCTACCTGCTCCAACACGCCCATCTGTCGCCCCGGGCCTCGTATTACGCGCACCTGAATCTCATGGTATTCCGCCTACTCGTTGAGGATGTCATGGTCTGCAAAAGGATATGCGGCGACGAATCGAAAGCCGATGTGCGTCTTTGTAGACATCGACCGCCGTTCCTGCCGCTGGTCAAGGGAGAGCGAGTGCTCGCGGCCAGTTTCCTTGATTGCATGATTGACGGGATCAATCACAACTTGAGACGGCGGTTGGACGTCAGTCTCTACACACTCTGCTTGGGCATTCTGCTGCGGATCATCTCGTACCTGTCGCGGTCCAAAACGCGATTGACATATCATTGGTCCGAATTCTTCAGGTCTCTGCTATCGCTCGTGCGCTTCTTGGCGACGTACACGTCCGATCTCAAAGACTTGACACATATCAACACGCTCCTCGATCATGTGGTCAATCTCCTGGCGCTGTCCCTGTCGGCCGGGGAAGTATTCTTGCCAACGCCAGCGGCGTACGACGACTTGTTCTACAAGATTGTTGAATCGGGGCAAGTCTTGACGCGATTCAAAGAAAACTATGCTCTGCAAAACAGGAAGAGCAATTCCATTGATACGCTCATCAGCGTCAGCACGCATTACGAGCAGCTTCTCTCGGAGGAAGGCGGCGGCTCCAAGGCAAAAATGAAGGCAAACAACCTTACGACCCATCAGGTCACGGAGATTATCAAACAAGGGTACGAGACGCTGAGCATACGGGCAAAGGAAGGCCTGGACACGTGGGACGCGTTTCGTGAAGCAGATGAGAGGACACTTTTGAAGCGGATGGCCAGGGCGTCGGTGGGCGACGTCCTCGTCATGGTGGAGAAGCAGACGTAGACAAGACATGGACACAGCATATTCGACGATGGCAGACTCGCAGTGGGGTTTAGATGAAATACTAGAATGCCCTTTTGTTTTCCAGGTGCACACGAAGAGGCGCTGAATGGCGCACAAGATGCCGGGTCTTCCGGGTCTTTGCCCTTGATCAAAGATCAACCATGTATGTTGTACACATGTCTGTCTCTATTGAGCGAGCAGCGGACTTGGCTTTGCTACCCGTCTTGGCTGAACGAGCACGACTCTCGCTCTCTTGGGCACTAGTCAGTCCGTCTCTGACGTTCCCGCGGCACACAACTTTTCAACAGACACCAGCAGCGTCATTGTCCTCGTCGGTTTGCGCCTCCAAAGAGCGACATGCACACCACGACATGCCGCCAGGCGACAAAACCCACCACCATGCTAAATAATGGCTTGGGCCACATACCCAAGGACTGCCCGGGAAATGCGCAAGATGTGACCCCTGTGTACCTCGCATGGAGATGGTCTATCGGCCGGAATCGGTTACACGGCTGTGGAGATGGGATGGATGAACAGAGTTGGTAGATCCAAGATGGCAAAGGAGGCCGTGGAGAGGTGGCAGATATATCTAGATTCGGGCTTTGGGTTTTGGGCTTTGAGGAGCGGGCTCCAGAGGTCTTGGCCAGTACAATCCCCGAATTATTTGAAATGCGTGTTTGCAAGCCATTCAGGGGTCTTTTACCTGGCGTAGAATCATGCACGGACTGTGCGAGATATGAGGCTAAATAAGAGGCCAAATTGTACGAGGCTAAAAATGAGGTCAGAGCGGTTCGAAGGTCGCAGACAGCCGTCGACCCGTGTACATGCAATGTATCTTTACTGAGCAGCCAACTTGGATTGCCTGCCCGTCTTCATTTCTATTTAAGAAGAGCGGCTCCTGCCCATCCATGTTCGTAGCGGTCGTTTCATTATACATCCTTTCTCCCACGACACAGCGTTATCCTAACCCTCGCCGTCTCACTCACGACATCCCCTCGACAAACAAAGCCGCCGCTATGCAGTTCTCTACCTCGGCCGTCGTCGCCGTCGTCGCCATCCTCGCCGGACAGGCGCAGGCCGAATGTTTGGGGGGGGGGGGCACTTCTTCTGACCCCGATGTTAGAAACATAACATGCGTCAACTCACCTAAATATCCCACGATGTGGAGCTGCGACGGCAAAGCAGCAATCCTTTATGACGCAACACACAAGAAATTTGTTGTTTCGCCGCTTGGCAGGTCCGGCGTTCTACAGATGCAGTGCCCGGGCAAAGACGCCATGAGTCCACGATATACTTGTTCTCCTGGTGCGAGCCGCATCTCCGACTGCAGGCAGGGTGCTGCGCAAGATGTCCGGTTTACCTATTTCCAACTCCTTCATTAAACCATCAGCTGGAGTTGGGTACGAAGCTGTGGTATGGGGATCGACAGGCAAAGGGGCGTGGTGGAGGGACGGCGGATGCCCACCGTTGGGTGGGGGGGGGATATACATGATGTATCAAGTACAACTAGACAAGTTATGAGCTGAAAGTATTTTCCATGTTTATTATTATTGACGAGTAGTCCGCTTGGATTCTTGCACCGCCCTCAAGGGGGTTACGGCGGTGATGCTGCCCATGCCTACTGCGGCCCAGATGAGTTTTCCTGGGTGCGCCGGTCCACGACACCGGTCCTCGTGAGGGTTACAACTCACGCGCCAGGTCGGCCCGGCTGCGTCGCGAATTCCGGGACACGTTGGGCTCTTGTCATGCCAGACCGGTGCTCCAGGCTCCGTGTACATATCGTATGCACGGTCTGCCATGATTTTGCAACGACGCAGTAGAGGCCGAGCCTCGCTAGTAATTTACAGGGCCCGAACGCCCTCCAGATCTTTACAGGCTAAAAAGCTTCAGGTACATACATGCCTTGTCTGTCGCGTAAATGCAGTGCTTAAACCAAGTATGTACGCCCCCTTATCCTCTCGAGACAATTCACCACGTGTGTTAAAGCGGAGCGCGTAGGGCGCGAAGAAACGCGGGCGGTACTTGCACGGCTTGAAAGGGGTGGACGGGTACCTCTTCCGTTTTAGCTTCAGCTTCTACCAGGTGCTCGAAAATCCACTACTGCGCGTTTCGTTGTTCCTGGAATCCGGCCGCACCGCGGTGGCGAAGGGCTAGACACGGGCTCTCCGGGCTTCCCAGGAGCGGGCTGAAGTAGGGCTTGTCGTGGAACAATGAAGGAATACATTGTACATATACTTGGAACGCATACAGCACAACCCTTCTATTATTTTAACGCTACTAACTTATAAAGATAAAGAAATAAATAAAGCATTACCTTTAAATTAATACTTAAAGACTATTTATAGATTTATTTTTATTAAGTAATTAACTTAAATTTTCTATTTATTTATTTATTTTTTATTTAAAGAGAATAGCTTTTATATTTATTAATTATAGTAGTTTTTAATAAATACTATTATTATTTATCCTTTTCTTTTCCTTTAAAACTATACTTAATCTTTATCTTTAATTTATAATACCTTCTTTTCATAAATAAAACCACTACTATATAGTTCTTTACTTTAGTTATTCTTATCTTTATTATTACCTTTATTGAATAAATATAAGCTAAATATAAAATTAAGGCTACTTTTATTAATACTTAAAAGGTATAATACATTAAAAGTAATAAAATTCTTAACCTTTAAGGGTATAGTAGCTTTATAGTAATTTTATATAATATAGAACTAAAATTATACTTTATTTATTTATTTAAAAAAAGTAGTATTATTTATACTTATTATAATACTAAAAATTCCCTTTTATAATATACTTATAAGGCTAACTTTTTAAGATATATCTAAAATAAGTGTATTAATAACCTACTAAATACTACCTTTTTCTACTGGCTAACCTTTTAATTTACTATATTATAGGGATTAATAGGTAAAGGGGCGTGCAGGGACAACCAATATCCAGTCTAGATGCGGGCTCCGGGCTTTGGGCTTTGGGCTTTCGGCTTCCAAGGAGCGGGCTTGGGCGACGCTTGTGGGCTGTGCAAACCCATTCAAGGGGTTCATTATACACATGTACATGATGTATACTTGATTACTATGCGCACCGTACATATGTATGTACAATCCTCTGGTTATTCTAGCGCCGAAACCTTGCAGGGATAACACAACTATTAAGAGCGTTTCTTCTAGAGTGACGGTTAAAGACTATCCATCTTTACCCAGTAGCCGAGCCGACTTGGATTCCCCACTTGTCTTCACTTCTATTTAAACAGGACGGCCCCTATTTGTATCTGTGAGGATACCCTACTATCCTTTTTCTCTTTTCCGCCTACAATACACCATCATCTTAACCGGCCATACTCCCTTCCCTCCCGAACAAAGCCGCCGCTATGCAATTCTCCACCTCGGCCGTCCTCGCCGTCGTCGCCGTCCTCGCCGGACAGATCCAGGCTACCTGCGTCCCTGGGGTACTGCCTCCCGCGTATTTTCCCAAGACCTGCGCCCAGCAAGATGATTCAACTTGGCAGTGCCCGGGTGCTTCAGCCATAATACCTTTATCTGTCCATCGCATTTCAAGCACCTACTATTTTACTGCGAACCAGAAGTCCCTCGTATGGGTCGTGTGTGAGCTTCCAAATTCGGACGGCAAATACCCCCACCTGTTTCTGTCTTGCGATAGTGCGACAGACAGCGCGGATTTGGAGTGCCCGAAAAACCAGGTTGGCGTGTACTCCATCTTGGCCGCGTGAAGACCTGGTTGGGAATCGCTTACCACCTCCGTTGGGAAAAGGGGGACAGGAGAGATGGGAGTCGGGTAGACGGGTAGACGGGTTATCTCTGGGCGAGATGAGGTGGGCTGAGCGTGAAGGATGGATAACCAGGGCAGCGCGGTTCCGAGGGTTCCGACTAGCCGAGGACGAAAGGAATGTCTATGTAGTTTCATAGACCATGATCTGGACAAGTTGCTGGCTCAAGTATCCATGTCTATTCTATTCTCAGCAAGCAGCACACTTGGATTTCCTACCTGTCTTGGTATTTAACGATAACCCTTGATCCTGCCAACGGCTCCAAGATACATACACCATCAGCATCTATTCTCATCTTTTCCTCCCACGACATCCCCTTGACAAGCAGAACCGTCGCCATACAACTCTCTACCCCGGCCGGAGTCGGTTACGCCGCGGTGTTGAAGAGAGTCTGTAGAGGGGCAAAGGGGACGGGGGGGGGGGGGGGGGGGGGGGGGGGTTGTGGGCGAGGTGGCGAATGTCAATCCATTGCGTGCTTCGGGCTCTATTCCAACTAGCTATATCTTGGCAAACATGAAGATGGAAAAGACGACTTTGTCCGTGTTTGATACTTTAGCATACGGTTTCACGACGCAACATGGTGCGTGAAACCACGTCTACACCCCGTCCTAGGATGGAAAATAAAAAATACAAATCGCCCAAGTGCCTCATAGCGCACCGTTCATCCCCAACCTCCGCTCATACAAAAAACTGAAACAGAGTATCCCCCGCCTTTTCACAACTCCACACAAACGGAATCGAAGAATGCTCATCGCACTGCACCACGACACCGGGGTTATTGGATCCCGCGCACGAGGCCTTGACGACGACCGCCTCCGCCGTCGTCCTGAGCCAGTACCCGTGGCTGGCGCCCGTGATCCTCGCGCGGTGACACGCCAACGTGCCATCCCGGGGAGACGGCGCGCACGTCTCGGGCTTCAGGCCGGGCGGTGGCGCCTTGATGAAGGAGCACTTGGCGAACGTCTGTCCGGCGCAGACGGCCAGGACGGCCAGGACGGTGGTGGAAGAGACGTGCATGACGACGGGTGTGTTGTTTGGTGCCGGGCCGGTGGGGGAGGTTTTTTTTTTTTTTTTTTCGTTGGAGGATGTGGTTGATCAGAGCACGGCGGCGGTTGCGGCGATGGACTGGAACTTCTCTACCGGTAGCTGTGGTGTCGTGGAATCCGTCGCCCGTATATGTATGGAGGCTTTATAGGCGGTGCAAGGCGGCCGGATCGCCCGGCTCATCGGCGACCAATCCCAGGCTTCGTGTTCGGTCTGGGCGCGCGGAACCGTCGGGTCCAGAGTGGAGTGGAGCAGCGGGACGGCAGGGTTTAAATGTCTCGCGCGAAGGAACGCTTTGTGGAGCTCGTATTTAGGCAAAACAGATAATGATTTAAGCTAGCTAAGAAAACAGGTATAAAGGGAAATAGCTGTGCGTTTTATACACTAAAAATAAAGGAATATACCCTACTATATAAATAGTTGAATTATAGTTTAATTATATATATAATTTTATATAAATATAAAGCTTACTTTATCTATACTTTTTAAATAATATACCTTTTAATAAAAGCTATAAATATAAATAAATAAAGCTTTTATTATTTAAAACTTAAGTTTTATAAATATAAAAGTAAAAGTAAACTTTAAGTAAAAGTAAAATATATAAAGTAATATACTTTATAAGATTTCTATAAACTTTTATATTACTTTTAAATTTCTTTTTTCTTTTTTTAAGTAATACTTTTTTTATAGCTAAATTATAGATTTTAACTATATTTTTTTATAATATAGTTAATTTATATTTATAATTAATTAAGCTAATAAATAAATAATAAGTGTTTTTAGCCTAAAAGGCTATTATTTAAGCTATTAATATATTTATTAGCTTTTCTTTTAAAGAGATATATAATATATATATTTCTTTAAGTTCTTTTATACTTTAGTATAGCTAATACTTTATATAAAGTAAAGAAAAGTGCTTAATAATATTATTATTACTTTATAAAGGCTTTATCTTTTTTATAGTTATTTTATATTTAAAATATTTAATTAAAGGTATAAAGAGAAAAGTACTTTAAACCTTTAAAGTTAATAAAAGTAAGACTTTTATTAAATAATAAAAGTAAAAGTAAATTATAAGTAAATTAAATATTTATATTTCCTTTTATATATTAACTTTCTTTTTTAATTAATAATATTTATAAAGTATTTTAAATATTAAAGTATTTTTTATAAAATATATATATATATAATAGTTATTAAAAAAGGTAATTATAAGCTTTACTTTAAAGCTATTAATTAAACTTAAAAATACTTTTTTTATAGATTTAATAATTATTATTATAAAAATTTATATATTTTATTAATTATATTTATTATAAAGTTAATAAAAGCTTTATATTAAAGTAAAAAAAGGGAAGTATAGCTTTTATTATTTCTTTAATTTATTTCTTTTATTAATTCTTTTTACCTTTTAAATATATAAATAATATTAAAAGGTATTATAACTATACTTTAATTTAATTAAAAACTAAACTTTATATATTAATTAATTTAAAAGAAAGCTAAAAGTACTATAAAAAGCTTTTTAATAGTTAAAAGTAAAGCTTAAATTATTATAATAATAGCTTAAGTTAAAAAGGTTATAAAAACTAGCTTTAATTAAATTATTTTATATAAAAGGTATTAAAGTATTTTATTTTATTTATTTCTTTATTTATATTTACTTTAGCTATATTTTTAATAATTAAAAAAAGTGCTTTTATATAAATTTTTAAAGTAATATATTTAATACCCCTTTTTTTAACTTTATACTTTATAATATATATAATGTATTTTTTAAGTGCTTTAATTTTAGTTAATAAAGTATAAATTAATTAATTTAAGTATTTTATAAAAGCATTTAATTTATTAATAATTAAGTGCTTTTATAAATCTATTAGCTATTATATATAATATAATATATTTAAAATAACTATTATAATATTTTAAAAGCTTAATAAACTTTATTTTTAATTAATTAATTATATAGTGTTTTTTAATTACTTTAATAAGATTATAAATAGTAATTAATTTTTTAATTTTATAAATATTATAAAGCTAAGCTTTATTATAAACTTTATTTTAATTTATTATTTAGTTTTTTATTTTAATATTAATATATTTAGCTTTTTTAAATATAATAATATAGTATTTAAAGATTTATTTTTAAAAAATTATATTTTTAAATAATAAATATTTTTAAAGGTATTTAATAAATTTATAAAAAGAAATTATTATAAAACTAATCTTTTTTTAAAAGTATTAATAAAGCTTAAATAAATAAATAAAATTAAATAATTTATATATATTTCTATTTCTTTTTATAGTTATTGTTTTAATTGTTAACTCTTTTATTTAATAAAATAAAGGTATTTTAAATAAAGTAAAGTTAATTAATTATGAATTTCTCTTTATATAGCTTTATATATTTATTAAATATTAAATATTAAATATTAAATATTTTTATTTAATTAAAATATTTAAAGTTTTATTAAAAAGCTTAAAATTAATTATTTTTAAAATTATTTAGCTATTTATTATATATTTTAATACTTAAAACTAATTATTTTATTATACTTTAAAGTTAAATATAATAATAATTTTAAAAGTTTTAATAATATTAAAACTTATAATAATAAAGAAGACTTTAATAAAAATTATAAAGGTTAATAAAAAAAGAATAAATATTAAATATAAAAATTTAATAATAATAAAAGCTTTAAATATATATATATAATAATATAAATATTTATTTAATATATAATATAAATTATATAAAGTTTTATTTAATAACTTTCTTTTAAGCTTATAACTTTTATATAAATAAATACTTTATAAAGCTTATATTTAAGTAAAATAAATAATAATTTAAGTTAGCTATAAAAATAAATATAAAGGGAAATAGCTATATATTTTATATACTAAAATTAAGGGAATAAACCTTACTATATAAGCGGTTTAATTATAATTTAACTACATATATAATTCTATGTAAGCGTAGGGCTCGCTCTCCCTATGCTCCCCGGGCAACAAAATGACACCGTGTGGAGAAAAGACGGGTACACTGTGGCGGGCCCCGGAGGTCTTGATGCTGCTTTACACCGCCTACCTATCCGATAGGGCATGCTCCACTCCGGACCTCGGATCTGCTGGGACCCCGGAACCGCTCGGAGCCACGCGGATTCCGGTCCTTCCGGACCAGCGACACCACGTTGGGAATGCAGTTTGGCACGAAAAACCCAACAACAAGGAATTATGCGAGCTGTACGATACAGTTCCTTGTTTGATTTTGCACGAATGCAATGATCGGGGCACCCCTAGGCAGGTCAGTCCTAATAATGTATCTTTTTTGTAAATTGGCACAACGTTTAATTTAAGTATATAAAAGGGCATCAATTAAAGTGGAGATTTATATAGCAAAGGATGTACCTCTTATTAGCGTTTGATACCTCGAATATTCTCTGTATCCCTTTACCGCCGAGCTAGGTGACGTCATTCAGCGACATGTGGAACGAGTCTTAATATTCGCGGCGGTGTTTTTGAAGCAGTACCCACTTAGTACTCACTCCGCCGATACAGCCACATTCCCCCTCCTATACCCCTCTATACAATTTTATATAGGGAGGCATAGGTCCCCCTATTTTTTACTAGGCAGTGACCTTATACTATGGTGTATTATATATATAGAAGTGTAGAGTAGGCGTATATATTATATACCATATATATATAGAGTGCAGAGTAGGCGTATATATTATATATTTTATATACACAGGCCTTTTATTATAGGTTTAGATATTACATAACGATTTATAGTAGGGCGTGCATTTCCATAGAGGTATATACATTTTCTATGGCAGGGTGTGGCAATTAAGCCGCTTAACTAAATACAGAAGAGACGGTGGGTACTGCTGCAAAAGCACTGCCACGAATATTAAGACTCATGTGGAACAAGTCACGAGTGCAAAATCATTCAAGCATTATACTGTATACGCTTCATCATCATTACTTGAATGCTAAAAATCATTGTACATAAAACATCATCAACATAAGTGACCGACAAGCTAAAAGACGTGATGCAGAATGCGTCTCCAGGCTGGCCATGTCGCGACCTTGGCGCGGAACGCGTTAATCTCCTCCCAGTCCAGCTCGCGCCGGCCAGTGTCAACATCCATCTCGGCTGTTCGGAGCCAGCCCTTGCCCTTCCAGAGATAGCCGACAATCCAGAAGAAGATGACGACAGGGAAAGCAAGGTAGGACTTGAAGAAGTCTTGGACGGTACCCACGCCAGACTTGCCAGGTGGGGCAGCAATGGCAGTGTAGAACTGTGAAAAAAAAAGGTGTTAGAAAAGATGATGTCGTACAAAGGAGCGTAAAACATGTCCCCCTTCTTTCTCTTTCTGTTTGGGCGAGGGTTTTTTTTTTTTTTAGTCTTACCTGGGCTATGAGAACTAGAACGCAAAGGGCGAGACCGAGCCAGGAACCATAAACGCCTCCGATGGCCTTGAATGGGATTTCATCCAAAGTGTGACCATGGTATTTCCACGCCTTTCGGAAGCGGATGTGGGCCAAGCAGATGGAACCCCAGGTGAAGAGAGCCGCAAGTCCGGACAACGCGAGGAGCCAGTCAAAGACGACCGCTCCATTGTTGTTCAAGCTCACGAAGCCAAGAAATCCGCAGAGGAGAATGGCAGTAACAGCGGGGAGGGGACGACCCGACTTGTCAATGTAGGTAAAGAGCTTGGGAGCATACCCTTGCTGGGCCAAGGCAGTCAGAGTTCGCGAGCCGCCATAGACACCAGAGACGCCGATAGACAGGACGGAGACCAGGATGACCACATTCATAAAGTGGTCGAATCCCTTGAGGCCAGCATACTTGCCGACCAAGACAAAAGGTGAGGCTTTCACATCAGTAAAGGAGGCTTCCGAGAGAAGGCCAGGGTCGTTTGAGCTGACTAGAAGACCAACGAAGAATAGACCAAGGACATAGAAGATGGTGATTCGCCAAAAGACCTGCTTGATAGCGCTGGGCAGAGACTTGACCGGGTTCTTAGCTTCGGCGGCGGCAAGACCAACAAGCTCAGTTCCAGAGAACGAAAAGGCAGCAGTAACAAAGACGGCGCAGAATCCCTTGAAGCCGTTCTTGAAAGCGCCCGGGTCATACCAGTAGCGGGCACCCCAGTATTCGTTGTATCGGCCAGAATCGGGACCGCCGCCAAGGACGAGAACAAAAGCAATGGCCATGAATACGACAGTGGCGGTCAGCTTGAAGACGGAAGAAACGAATTCCTCTTCAGCATATCCCAAAGCACCGAACAAGTTGATGATAATGATTGCAGCCAGGAAGACGGCGATCCATACACCAACAGAAATATCTTCGTTCCAGTATTGGATAGTGATACCGCAGACCGTTAACTCAAGCGGAAGGACGATGGCCCATTGGAACACGTAGTTCCAGCCCATGGCGAAACCCCACGAAGGGTCGATGAATCGAGACGAGAAGGTATAGAAACCACCAGAGACGGGATACATGACGGCGAGTTCACCGAGAGCATAGACTAAAAAGCAGCAAAGACTCGTTAGCGAGAGTCGAGAAGAGCGAAACCCAAGGTGGGAGAGGGGGACAAAAGGTCTAGCCAGCGGAAGGGAACACTCGTACCGACGTTGAACATCATGATGCCAATAATCATAAAGTCGATCAAAAGAGTACCAGGGCCCTGCAGAGATGAGGCAGTTAGTCAACAGGACTACTCTTTGGCGTCGGCTTGCCACAAACGAGCAGATACTGTACAGCTCATGGTGCATGGACTGCGACTTACGCCTTTGCTCAAAGCACCACCGGAGCCAACGAAAAAACCAGCACCAATGGAGCCACCGATGGCGATCATGTTCAAATGTCTGGCACTCATAGGACGCTCGAGCTCGACGTATCCTGTGCCATAGTGGGCTTTCTTGAACGACTCGAGGTTCAGGCCATTGCGTGTCATGAAGTCTGCATGTCGAGCTGCGCCATCCACATTTCCAATCACATCAGAGGTGCCTGCGATGGTCGTGGTGGGACCCTTTTCAATGACATTGGAGTCGATTGCCACGTCTTTGGACGACATGGTGTCGAAACGAGTCTCTCAAAGGCGTCTGCTCCTCTCTATGGAGGATGTGAGAAGACAACGATATGCAAACAGCTCCCGGGCTGACAAGGACAGAGAATGGAGAGAAGGTGCGGCGGGAATGAGGACAAAAGAAGAGGAGAAGAGGGGATCGCGAATAAACCAGAGGGAGAAGGTTCATCTTAAAAGGTAGAGGAGAACTGGACTATTGGACTTCTGGAGTCATGTTTATCGGGAGCCAGCTTTAGAGGATGGAGGATCGACTCGTTCACATTGAGCAAGGGGTTCCCCTCCGCGTGGGGGGGGGGGGGTGTGGGTGGACCAACAGACAATGGAGGCAGATTTGCCAATGAGCCGACATCATCAGATTTGATCCTCAGGGCTTGACCGTCTCTGGATCTCGGGAACTGTGGGGAAAGGAGGTTGTGATAAGTGAGAGGAGAGTGGGAAGACTTCCAAATCTGCGAACGAGGTACATAGGTTCTCTCCCAAGCGTCGACTGGGGTCACGTCGTTGAAGCAAGCTAACACTAGAAGCGGCGGGACTTGGACGGCTGTTATCGTCGGGTGGGGCGCGGTTGGTATCTCAAAATGTCGCAGGGAACTCGCAATCTGGTCGAGGAGCAGAAGACGTCGCCGGGACAATTCGAATCGTGGGCGTCGAGGCTCATGGTTCAGAAGCGTCGCATGACCACACGGGAGAGACCGAGACGTCGGTCGGCAGAGCCGCATATGCGCTTCCGGGTTACTTGGTTGCTCTCATCAAGCAAGGTCGCGGAGCATCTGGCCGAAAGAATCGTCCACAGGTCTTTTACCGCTGGGCAACTTGTTTGGGGGCCGGGGGTTGGGGGCCGTAGACGTGGTCCATGATCCGTGGAGTCTGGAGTCTGAAGCGTAGGGCGGGATTTGCGGGACTGGGGTCCTGGGGAAAAGAAGACTCGGAACACACAGACACCAGATGGCTTGGCTGGCTGCCGCCTAGATACCTGGGGGTTGGTTCATGGTTCTTGAGGAGATCCTGGCGCCGCAAGTTGCGCAGGCTGCGCAGGGAGAAGTGGGTTGGTCTCGAGTTGTCAAGTTGTCAAGTTGTCAAGTTGTCAAGTTGTCAAGTTGTCAAGTTGTCAAGTTGTCAAGTTGTCAAGTTGTCAAGTTGTCAAGTTGTCAAGTTGTCAAGTTGTCGGGTTGTCGGGTTGTCGGGTTGTCGGGTTATCACGTTGTACGTTGTCACGTTGTCAAGACTCTGCACAGAAGGAAGGAGCTGCCGACCTGTACCTTCCCGACCAGAGACTACAAGGCTTCTTGACACATTCTTGCAGAGGCCAATGATTTTACAATGTTGCAACCAACTGTATACGCGTAAACCAAGCATCAAGCATCAAGCACCAAGCCGCCGTGCCATTTTCCGCAAGGCGCCGGACATGTCACAACTTTCCGCACTTGGCCTGGACCCTTGATCATCTGGTCGCAGCAAATGACGACTGCTTCAATGCCCCGGGCTCTTCTGTCCTTTCCTATCCTGAGAGGACGATAAAGTGGCGCCACCTTTCCTTGGCGCAGGGCGCGCAGCTTGACCTCGGGCGATGGCGACTCCGAACACCATTTCTCAATGGCATTATTCGTCCATTGAACCTCCCGCAGAATAGGTAATCGCTCCCCCGCGGCAAAGCCACCGATCCTGACCCGCTCTCATCCACCCTCGACCCCGGTGCTCATCTCAATCCGTCATGCGCGGCGGGCAGGACCAAAGTCATGGTACGCTAGTTGAGCAGGAGGCTCCAGTCGTCGAACAGCCCGTGCGGCTCTACGGTCGTCGAGGAAGAACCAGACCCGGCCCTGAGAGCCTGTTCGGTGCTAGACCAAGCGCCAGCGGCCAAACGGGGATCCGTGTCCCTGGAAGATGCGCAGCACCTTGCGGCCGTCGTCGCTGCCCGATCAAACTGGCGATATCCGCCCGGGCGTTTGGCAGGATAGGCATCCAGCGAGGAGATAAGATAGGATAGGCGAGGGCGGAGGCAGATAGGGTGAATTGGCTGGCAATTATGGTATTTCAGCCTACAAGCGTCCGGGACGGATCTGTTTCGCAGCAGGGGAGGGGGGGGGGTGGGTGCGGCCATCATGCACACGAGCACTTTCTTGGGGAGACCAAGGCGGACAAGACTACCAGAGAGGCTGTGTAAAGAGAGTAGTTGTGCCGTGGAAAGGTCTTTAAAATGAAGGCCAAGCATAGACTACACGCCCACACGATAACAATGGATCCTTTGAGATGACGGCAGACGGCGCGTAGTAGATTCATTTCTGTCACGAGAACCGCAGCGAATCAAGCTTCATCATCTGCACCCTCGACGGATAGAGTCGCCGATGCTTTCCCAAACAAATTCACCAGCAAATCCACCTCCAGGGCAGCCACACAAGCACGACGCGGCCAGGCGAGCAAGAAAACGAAGCAAGGCCCTGCACGCTGCGTGCAACATCGAAGGAGAAAGCAAAAAGAATTCAACCACAAAAAAAAAAAAGTAAATAAAGGATAAGAAGGCTGGGTTCCGAGGGATTCCAGAAACCAAAAGATCCCACTCACCCTCCCGCGGTACCCGAAACCAATGTCGGTCGACATGTCATGTCCGTCCAACAAGCAGCCAACAAGTAAGGCCACCCACGCGATAGCCGACATCAGCCTCTTTAGCCGTCGAGCCGGGGTACGATGAGATGAAGGAAGGGGGGCTGGCCACCCCGGACCGTGCTTTTGCTTATCGCGTCGACACGACGCGGCGCGCTTCCGACGAACCCGACCGGATGAGCAGAAACGGGACGCAACATACAATACATGTATGGCCCTGGCGAACCGGTCTGCGGACCTTCCAGAACATGGCTGGGACACGACGCGAGATCGTGCGCCACGAGGGTTTTTTTTTTCTTTCTTTTTTCTCGTCTGTGCATGACGCACGTGCTGCAGTACCGCGAGCATTGCGTACGTGCCCTCGCTGTCCCTCCGTATTGTTCCATCCGACAAGGCGACGCGTCGCTATTCATGGCTGTGGACCAGTCTGTAGACCACCTGGGGTTTTTGCGAGTAGCTCAGCTGGGTTAGGGGGTTGTACCTTAGTTAACCTAGGAAACCAGTGGGTTATATATTATAATTTTATTAGCTATATTATTTTCTAATACCTATATATATTTCTTAATAGTATATATACTTACTTTATATATATTATTATATAGTTATATAGTATACTATAAAGTAGTATTAAAATAGCTTTATTTATAATATAAAGTATAATAAAAAGGAAACTATATAATATTAAATAAATTAATTAAAAGTATTTATATATTATATTCTATAGTGTAGTATATAATATATAAAATAATAGAGAAAAGACTAATAATAGTTATATAATCTATATTTTACTACTTTTATATATTTTACTTTACACTACTTTTTATATTTTTACTTTTTAATTCTTTTATTATACCTTATTTATTTTTATATTAATATTTTTTTTTAAGTAAAATAATTATTATATTTAAATATAAAAAATTAGTAAATATTCTATTATACTTTAATAATAAAATTAATAAATAATAAAAGCTATATCTTTAGTATTTAAATAATATAATAAAAATATATTAATTTAAATTATTATTATTTAAAATTAATAAAAAAAGCTGATTTTTTATTAAAAGTAAAGAGATTTACTATTATATTATTATAGAAAGTAACTATATATATTATATTATAAATATAGATTTTATTTAAATTTAATTTTAAATTAATTTTTATATATAATAAAATACACTATTTATTAATATAAGTGTATTAAAAAAGTATATTAAAAATACTTATAGTGCTATATTTATTAATTCCTTAATTAATATATTATTATCTATTAATAATTAATAAGCGTTTAATAAGTATATATTATTTTAATTTTATTTTATTATATATTATATTTTAATATATATAGTATTAATATTTTATTAATATATATATAAATTAGTAATAGGTAATAATATTAAACTTAGTATATTAAAGAAAGAATTAAAGATATAATAAATAACTATTAAATTAAAAGTGCTATAAAAATAAAATAGCTTAATATATTATATATAATTAATTAATAATAAAATTAATTATATATACATTAATATTTATATAAAGATTAATTACATTAAAATAAAAGTAATAGTTATATTATTTAATAAAAGTAAATACTTATTTTATTAATAAAATAAATATAATTATTTAGCACTTAAATATAATAATTACTATCTTATATAGCATTAGTTTATATATAATAATATATTATATAAAATAATAAAATAATATAAATAAATAATTTAATAATTTAATATATAATATTAATATAATATAAATATATAAAAGTATATATATATAAAGGGAAAAGAATTAAAAGTAATATAAGTATATACTTTTATATTACTACTTATATTTTATAATATATATAGCACTATAAAGTATATTAATAAAGGTAAAAATAATCTTAATAATAATAGAAATATATTTATAAATAATAATAGAAATAAGGGTAGTAATAATAAAAATAATAATAAAATAAATAAAGGTAATAATAAAAATAATAAAAGTAATAATAAAAATAATAGTAAGTTTAATAATAGTAGTAATAAATAAATAGTAATAGAATATATAATATATTTTTTAATATTTTAACTTAACTTTACTTTTTTTTTTTTTTACTTTATTATATAGATATATTTATTTACTTTTATATAAATAAATTATATTTTTTCTTTTATAATTATATATTTTAAACTTATATATATATAATATAAAATAATATTTATTATTTATTATATTT
>SRPY01000030.1:0-112306 GCA_018360145.1 Claviceps africana | reverse complement strand
TTTTTTCTTCTTGGGCGATCCCTGCATCCTGACCGCTTTCACGGGGGCACGAAGCAAAGCACATTCAATAAAAAGAGTAGAGTGTGATAAAAAGAGAGAGGGGAATGCCACGGCAGTGACCGGGTCTAAATCAATCAAATGAAATCAGGTATGCATAAAAAATTCATAACGGCGGCTATAGCTGTATGACTAGGAAAGGAAGATCTCTTTATACTTTCTGATCAATTGATCCCTATTATGTCCGAGGGCTATATCCCTCTGTAGCCACGATGCCTTAATTCCCTACCGTCTCCCTTCACACATTCCTTGTTACCATTTGGCCCGACACAGTACCTAAAGGTTCTTTTATTTTCTCCAACTAAGCCCACGAAGAAACGTACTTTAGGAGGTAGGCAAATGTACTTAGCCTCCTGGGCACCAAGGAGATATGTACAGGCACCAAACATTGTATGAAGTATGGAAGTATGATCTCTCGCCCGGTGGCTCCATGCCCTGCGAGTTATCCAGTAAACCCCGACGGATAAAGCCGCTTACAATCCCCCCCTTTTCTTCTTCTTCTTCTCCTTCTTGTGTAACGCTTATCTAATAAAGAAAAGGTACATAAACCGCGACAGCCTAAGCGTATAGCTTCTAAAGTGTTAAGGCTAGGATACTCCCAACACCATTAGGGCAGGCGTTATATGGAGTGAAATAGGGGTGAGCAGTAGCTGGGCATAAATAGCTAGTAGAATAGTCGCCTATGCAAGTGATATGCAGCCGTACCTGCCGGTTTCCCGGCCTCACAAACAGTCCACCCTTTGTATGATAAAGCGATAAACCGGCGCTAGGGCAATGCCAGTCTAATTCATTAACTGGGCCACATACGAAATAATGCGTGATGTCGATAGGATCCACGACCTGGCATTGCTCGATTCCGAATTTATCGAACGGCCCAGCCTCTACGACCTGTCCGGCGTACAGGGCGAGGGCGGCTAACGCGGCGGATGTGGAGAAGTGCATAATGGTCTGTGTTTGTTGGCGTCGTGGATGTTGGCGTCGTGGATGTTGGCGTCGTGGACGTGGTGTTGTAGATATGGTGTGGGATAGTGTTAGTGCCTTATAGGATAGAGATGCCAAGCAGCCCTAGGTAGGAAGACGGGAAGTGAGGACTGTCTGATATCCTTGAAAAAAAGGGCAATAAAGCTAAGGGTCTCTCACTTTACAGGCAGTGCCTTCCGGCGATTCCGAGCATTCTGCCGTGGAAGTTGGGCGATGGAGCTTCTGCAATTACCTACAAAACAGCCTATGTGTGTAGCGGAAATATTAACGTAGCCACTTGAAGAAACCAAACAACCTTGAAAATAAGCCTATGAATTATCCACTGGCATGGCACGGGTAGGTGCTGCTGCGTATCCAGGTATCTGTTTCTGTATCTTAAACTCCAGTACTCCAGCCTCAGCCCAGTCGCGGAATGGTCGTTGATGATGATTGCCGTGTAAAATCTGCATGGGCTCTAGGACTGGGCCGGTGGGTATACCAGACCATACTAGAGAATAAAAAGTCAACTAGTAGTCACCCATCAAGTCTGGTGCTCGAATTGTGCTTGCGCAATTCGACCTGCAATAAGCTATGGCTCACCGTTTTATACAAACAAAGAAAACGAGTATTCGCTTTCATCCAATCGTGTGATGCGCCGTGCTGCTATGGGCCTTCCGATATCGGCATCATGTAATGCTTGAACTCGTTTTTGCGCCTCCATGCCCTTTCTTGACTTTGTTTCTTAGTGCGCAGCGATACAGCCTATTGAAAAATGCCGCAATGCCCTCGGTCTTTTGCGCACACACTACATGGGGAAAAGGGAAAAGAAGAACAAGGAGATCAGAAAAGAGAGAAAAAGAGAAAAGAGCACAATGTGCAAGTCATGCTGCCTGGGACCCTATTTCTTCTTGTCATCATCGCCTTTCTGCGTCTCGGGCCTCTTGGTCAAGATCTCATCGATTACCCCAACAGCCAGCGCCTCTTCCACACTCATGTACTTGTCTCTTTCCATCATGTCGTTGATTTCCTCCAACGAGTACTTGTCTGTTCCCTTGGCCAAGTTCAAGTGGTATCGCATAATCTTATTCGACTGTTCGCGTATTCGCTGAATTTGGTTCGCGTATATTAAAATATCGGATGCTTGGCCGTGCGTTCCACCCAAGGGTTGATGTATCATGATGGAGCTGTGCGGCAGTGCATATCGTTTCCCTGCCTCGCCCCCTGCAAGAAGGATAGCTGCCATGGACGCGGCGCCACCCACGCACACGGTGGAAACGGGAGATTTGATATAAGCCATCGTATCGTATATTGCCATTCCTGTTTACGTAACGTAAGCGTCTCAACCAAGAAAACGCGTGCGGGGAGCCAACAAAAAAAAAACCGTACCTGAAGTCACGGAGCCTCCAGGAGAGTTTATATACATCGTGATGGGTTTGTCGGGGGTATCCGACTCAAGCCATAGCAGCTGAGCAACGATAGAAGCGGACATGTAATCATTTATTTCGCCATTTAAACAGACAATGCGTTCCTGCATATGTTAGACATGGTGCTCATATGTTCATCCATCAATTGCGTAGAATTTACCTGGAGTAGTTTTGAAAATATGTCCCCTATCGGCAATTAGCACCTCCACGGCAACTCTAATAGGCGCGGTTCGCATCGTAGCCGTATTTACGCACATGTTTTCCTGCCTGCGGCCTGTTCTCGTCAGAGAATGCTAGAGGGACTACTGTCACATGATGGTGGCTAGCTTACCGACGTCTCTTCTATGTACGGCATCGGAATGTAGTCCATCGTGGGGCCGCTTCCAGACCTGCTGGAGAAACCGAAACAACGCGCATGATTGTGAAAAAGGATCGGGAGCCGTTTCAGAGTCGGCAAGGCGCGTTGGCGCAGCAGCATATTGCCGATTTGTGGATGTGTCAGTGTTGGTGTCGATGCCAACGTTGAAGCCCGGAGCTAAGCCGAGCTGTCGTCACTTGGTGGAGTAGCTAAAGCCCACGGTGGGTCGTAAGTAACTCTGAAACTTTTTTACACAAAAATCATATGGCAAAGTGTTCGGCGTTACCTGGCACGGGACTTACTGTGCATGTAGGTGCTTTCCACCTAAAATTTCCGGACCAGTAACCAGAGTCCTCGTTCGTTCGTGAGAACTGCGATTCACGAGCTACGCGACACCCTTTCCCTGGCGCAACATGGACTTTGTGTGTCTGTAAACCGAGTCGCGATACCATGTTCTTGTCGCACGTCAATGCGTCAAAATGATATTAAGGTTGTCGCTTCGTCTTGGACGTACTGGGTTGGGGTCGCAGGGCCGGAGATGTATATCGTACGACAAGGCTGCTCTCACCAACGAGGCCCTCCAGAAGCAGGTCGAAGCTGGTCTCGACGATGGTGGCAATCGCGAGATGATCAGCGTGGACCACGAGTCCAAGACCATCTCCACGGCTGCTGGCGAGCTTCCAATTTCACCATTGTTTGATGCCGACTGGATGAAGGCACGACGACGACAGCGGAAAGACGAGGCGGGCAAACCAACGGGGAGGTTCAGAAGAAAACTAGCCAACAATCCATATGGTACGATGTGTTCTTAAGAATGCAGTTTTTTTTTTTTTTTTTTTTTTTTTTTTTTTTTTTTTTTTTTTTCTCTTTTTTTTTGGGCATGGCAGCGTTTCTAACTCTGACTAGCCCAGGCACTCGCAACACCCATTCGTCGATGCCCCCGTACAGCTACGATGATACCTCGATATTTCCTCCAGGATTTCGAACTAGTCAAGCACCCTTCCACGGATGCACTGTGGTGGGCACCAGGGCCGCTTTCATTTCAGGGACTTCAGACCAAGAGCACGTCATCCACATCCTCAGCCAGCGCCTCCACGGACGTGCCACCGCGAAATAGGAGTCCCATCACGGGCTATATAATGTCACGAAAAGCTATCGTCGACAGACTGGTAGCCTCGAACAAGAAACACGCTGCGGCACTCACGGCTATGCGCACTGGTATGGCGCTTGGGCCCGAGGTTTTCAGTGCTGTTTGGCGAGAAGATATGGGCAATCTTCTCTTGAAAATGATGCGGTGTCACGCAACGGATGCGTTAATCACGCTGTCGGTCCAAAGAGAACAGGAAGCCCACCAAAATATCCAGCCCTGTAAGTGGGAAGAGGTTGGGGATGTTCGGCTTCGAGGCTGCGTGTTGTGGCTACGTGGAGAAGACGAAGCGGCGGTGCAGATGGCGACCTTGAAGGTTGAGGGCGCGAAATACGGACAGACGATTGCGGTGCATGATTTGAAGTGGCTTCTCGGTGAATCGGAGGCACAAAGACTAAGGAGCGAATCGCAAATGTTCCAGGATCACAATGTTTTGGTCCTTCGGCAAGAAAAGAACAAGTACATGATGGGGCTGCATCTTCTCCTGTGGCGGCTGCAAGGTTATTTGGCGAGTTTGACAAACTAGAAAAGGCAGGCTTGAATGGACCGGGCGAATGGCAAACCTGTCACTATAGATTTTCTCTCCCATCTACATATATACATACTACATACATATGTACATGTGTATATATGGATATACAATTTGGTTTCGAGTAATGCACGAATAATATACGGAATCTCGATTGTGGAGGCTGACGCTCACGCATTCGACCCTTGTGCGGCAGCTTTTACGCCAAGAGTCTGCCAGACTGAGCACCTCGGGCCGCATTAAACCCACAGCCTGGTATATATTGTTCCCATCGATTGAATGGCGGCAATTCGGAAAATGGAGTCTCGCCGCATCCGCATCCGCATCCGCATCCGCATCCGCATCGAGGTCGAGTTCTTTGACTACTCGCCGATCGAGGACGCTGAGATGCAACAAGCTTGTTTCCACGGGAGAGAATGAATACAAGAAGCCAATGTGGTTGCACCAGAGATGGCGTGGAAATGGCACACAGACATTCACACGTGATGCGTTGAATTTCATTGGCCGAGCTATATCGTCAGGTTGGATGATCGACAGTCGGCATTGGAATCGGGAGCTTCAATGCTTCTGCTTCCATGCAAGCATCAATGAAACCAGTTGGCTGGACCCTGATCCCTGATTGATGAGTGTTGCACTAAAAAATGGATGTGACCACATCACATTAATCAGCGCTGGTAGGTACCCTTATATGGCAACAATGAGCGTTGAATGCCGGCGCTTCGGCAGACCCGCTATTGACGTATCTGTCGGGCCGCGATGCGGCAATGCGGCGATGCCCCGATGCCCCGATGCTCCTCTCTTCCCACCATCCATGTCCTTCGAAATTCGACGACCAGACTGGCGCTCGCCCTCGCCCTCGCCCTCGCCTTCGCCCTCGCCGCTTGCTGAAACCGTTGACTGGCCTTCGTTTTCTTGCTCTCATTGCCGTCGCAAACACCGCCTCGCTTGCCCAGTTCGCCCACGATGGAGCACGACACAACGACTCGTACGGATACTGCCGTCCTCCGACAAATTCATTGCTTGTTCTGGACTCTGGACTGACCTGGGACATGCAGCCAAGGCCGTCACCAGTGACCCCACGTCGTTCGCCTACGACTCAGTACGAATCCGCTGGCCGGTCATTCTGGTGAGACGAGCTCCGAGCCCATACTAGACAACTGGCCAAATGGAAAAGAAGATGCATGCGATCCTAACTCTTTGACGTGCAGACGGGCGCCATTGACGACGTCCACCGCGCTGTCGGCCGGACTGACAACGCCGAGAAGCAGGCCGAAGGCAAGAAGATTATCGAACAGCTCGGCAACCTCAAATACGAGGTCTTGCACGACCGTGCCTTGACGTACGTTGCGGGCCCATGGCAGCGCTGGCGCGTCCGGAAAAAAAGCTGATGTTTTCCCTGCAGTCCCATCGTTGACGACGGGTACCCCGAGGAGGTCGCTCGCTATAACAAGGAGATTGAGCATCTTGGAAATCCTACCTGGTTGGACGTTCCGTGGCTGTTCTCGGAATGCTACATGTACCGGTACGAGCCATCTCCTCTTCTTTCTTCTCGGGGCATTTGGTGATACGTAGTTGTCACATGGAACTAATCACGGTGGAAACAGGCGCATCAGCACGTTCTTCAGCTTCACCAAGCACTGGAAGGACCACGACATTTTTGCGCGCCAGAAGATTGACACTTTCCGCACCTCTCGTAATGCTGTGGTGGAACTGGCTGCCCGCTACAAGGAACTTGTGGCTCAGCTTGGTGCCAATAGCGGCGTGGCCCATGGCGAAGAAGCGGAAAAGCTCCTGTTTACCGAAATGTTCGAGGTCTGCCTCTGGGGCAATGCCACCGACCTGTCTCTTCTGACCAACCTGACCTACGAGGACATCCAGAAGCTTCAGGGAAGCAAAGCTCGCAAGGCCGCAGAGAAGAACATTTTGATCAACGACCTGCCCCTTGCTTACGACACCCTGAAGAAGGCTCGCGACGAGGGCAAGAAGGAGCGTCGCGTCGACTTTGTGCTCGATAATTCCGGCTTCGAGCTCTACGTTGACCTTATTCTGGCCGGATTTCTCCTCACCTCGGGCCTCGCTACGCAGGTTATTCTCCGCCCCAAGTCTATCCCCTGGTTCGTCTCCGATGTTCTGCCCGCCGACTTTGGTCTTCTCCTCAACGCCCTCTCCCAGCCCAAGACATTCTTTGAGACGCCGTCCGAGGATGATGAGCTTCAGGACAAGACCCCTGCGCCCTTGACCGACAAGGAGACTGAAGAGCTCCTCTTTGTCTTCCAGGAGTGGGCCACCCTCCACGCCGAGGGACAGTTGATCATGCGCCCCAACCGTTACTGGACTGCCGGTGGCAGCTTCTGGCGCTTGCCCACCGAAGCTCCTGAGCTCTACGAGGACATGAAGGGCGCCGAGCTCACCATCTTCAAGGGTGATTTGAACTACCGCAAGCTGACGGGCGATGCACAGTGGGACCCAACCACCCCCTGGACCACTGCCATCGGTCCCATGGGCCCCGGCTCGGGCATCAATGTTCTCTCGCTGCGAACCTGCAAGGCCGATGTTGTTGTTGGTCTTCCCGCCGGCAAGGACGAGGAGCTGCGAGCCACCGAGGGTGGTGGAGGCGATTCGGGGGCCAGACGATGGGCCTTTCATGGCAAGTGGGCCGTCGTGTGCATGTCAAAAGGATCATGAACTTGCACGTGCATGTCAAAAAGACCATGAACTGCAACGAGCAAGGAGACGTATACCCCCTTTTTTTTGTTCAACCATCCTGTTCAAAGCTTTCTTTATTACATTTCTTTTCAACCAAAAAGAAAAAGAATCTATAGACTTGTAGACAAGAGATTATGATAGACCTGATAGCCATCTTTACAAGCACACACACACACACACACACACACACATGGACAAATCAATGGACAAGACGATCCTTTCGCCCTCGCCCCAAGTGCCAGCCCATTACTGTTCAGTCAGCCGGTCAAGGGGCCCATTCGGCCTCGGCGACGACGCAGATGGCATCAGCCGACTTTGACGCGGTTGAGGCCTCCATACGAAGGCGGCTCCGAGTAGGAGGGCGGCTCCGAGGGTGAAGGCGGCTCCGAGTACGAAGGCGGATCGTCATACGAGGGCGGCTCGCTGCTGGAGCTTGCATACGGAGGAGGCGCATCCTCCGTCGAACTCGGCCCGTACCCACCGCTGGACACCTTCGTGTCCGTCACAAGCGTAGTAGGCGTGTAGTACGTGCGCGTACGACGCGTGGCATCCACGCTGGACGCATACAAGGGCGATGTCATCCCGGACGACGGCGCCGGCGGCGGGAGAACGACCGTCGGGAAGGACGGTCCGGGGAGGCTGGAGCTCGTCGGGGAGACGCTACCGGGGGGCTGCGGCCCAATGGTGTAGTTGCCGTACGGGGCCGTGGAGGAGCCGGATATGTCTGTCGATGGGGTGTCTCCGGACTTGGCGGGAGGGGTTATGTATGCGCTCGAGGCGGGCGGCGGGCATGCACCCCACGTGGAGTCACTGCGCGAAGACGACGTCGGAGACGATGTCGGAGACGGACCCCCCGCCGGAGACGAGGTCGACGCGGAGCAGCCGTCGTTGGTGCAGCTCCAAGACGGGACCGGCGTCGATGTCCCCGGTTGCGGACCGCCCTCCGAGACGGTGGAGCCGGTGCCGGGTGGGATCACCGGGGCGGAAGGCGTGTACGGCTGCTGCGTCGCCGGGATGCTCACCCCGGCGGAACAGCACGATGCCGCGCACGCCGACACGGTGGTCGTGCTTGTCACCGTCACGGTGTGGTCTGTCGCCGAGACAAGTCGTGCCCTATGCTGGAGTTTAGCAAACCCTCCCGAAGACGACATACTCTCCATCAAACCATGCGCAAATTCCCCCATCCCCCACCCAGAAAAACAAAACAAAACACACAAAACAAAAAAAAAACAAAAACGAACGGGCAGAGGGGAAAACGAACCCGAGCCCAAGGGCGAGACAGGCCGTCATCCTACCCAGGAGTATCATTTTCTCAACCGCAAACGCTCTTGTGTCTTCTCTTCGTCACAATCGTTTTAAAGACGCAGAAAAGGGGGGTGGGCAGTCGAAAAAGGAGACAGGTTTCGGGAGCGGTGATGTTCCCGTATGGATTCTTGGGCCGATATCGCCTGGAACCCCCTTCGGAAGACGGGAGTTCACGCCTGTGGTTCTTATAGTTTTACTAGGCGAGCCGAGAGGAGAGACGAGGGCATCTCGGCGGGTTCCCCTTCTCGCGTAATGGGAGGATCGGAGCACCGCTCGATTGGATTCGCTGCGTGCTGGGAGACGTACACGCTGTCTTGCCATCGTGCTTTGGGGGAAGAGCGGTGTTGTGTCCGGTGGGATGGTCTGATTGGGGGGAGGCGATGGGTTCGTGCGTGGTGAGACGAGAGCACGACGCGGCGTCGCACGGTGGGTGTCGTGCATGGGGATACGGATGGGAGGACTAGTGGCTCGGTTGTGCGACTGTGGTTTCTCTTGTCTTGTCTGAGGGATTGGGTGTTTCTTTTGTTCTTCTCGTGGCATTTGCGCGTTGTAGTGATGCGGGTTGCCGAGGATGGGGGTCAATGGGGAAAGAGAAAGACGGGGGGGGGGTTGGGATGGGACGCCACCGCGCAGATACCCGTCTGCAGGAGCCACACGTAATATTCTGGATAGATTCCTGGCCAGGAGGGGAATACGAAGATGCGCGATGGAATTCGAGATCTGTGCGAAGCTGAGGTTATTGGGAGGACAGCTGGACATTAGCTCGCAAGGACGGGGGGACGCGACAAGCGGAGAGGGTGGTTGCGTTCCTGGTAGCGAGTATAGCATTTTGTGTCACGGCGATAGCGTGACTGGAGGAGCACGATGATGCTGGTGGTGCTGAATGGGGAGGCAAGGACATGGTCCCGAGGAACTTGATGGAAACACGAAGCCAAGCATCCTTTGTGGCAGCCCGAGAAGCTCTTGCCATGATTTCTTTGTCTTCTTTTATTGTCTACCCCTGTCTTATTTTTCCTCGTCCGCGCTGGGTACTTGTCGTGGCGGCTACTTGCCGATGAGCGAGGTGTCGGCGGAGGCACCAACATTTGTGTCGGTCCACACCAATAAATGGCTGATTTATAAAAGAAGGAGAGGATGAAAGAAAGAAAGAGGAATTGGGGGGAACAAGAAATATTCGATTTACATGGAGGCCCTGAGAACCTTGAATGCGTCGTCGCGGCCACCCTGGAATCGCGATTCCGCCGTCTTCCAGTTCATCACCTTCCAGATGTTGTCGATGTAGGCTGCCTTGCCGTTCAGGTACTGCATGGGATACGCACGTCAGTGTCGGATGGTCAGGAAACGAAGACGAAGAGGAAAACAAGCGACGAAGAGTGGAGGAGTGTTGGCGTGATACAAATACAACAATCCCTCGACGAGCATCGACGACGTTTTCTCCCTACCTGCAGGTAATAAGCATGCTCCCACATGTCCACGCCGAGGATGGGAACTTCACCGCCTACAACCGGGTCCTGGTCCTTGGTCGTGACGATGCGAAGCACGCTGCCCTCCTTGACCAGCCAACCCCATCCACTGCCCTGCAGGCCAAGAAGGGCTTTGGTGAAGGCGGCCTTGAAGTCGCTCAGGCTGCCCCACGTCTGGTCTATGGCAGCCATCAGGGTTGCCGCGCTCTGCGGGTTCGCCTCGGCCGAGCTGGCCGGGGTCAAGTTCTCCCAGAAGAGGGAGTGGTTGATGTGGCCGCCGCCGTTGAACTTGATGGCATTCTGAAGGGCGATTTGCCCGGCAAGATCGTTGGACGCTGTCGCCGCGGCGTACGTCTTGAGAGCATTGTTGAGGTTGGTCACGTAGGCCTGGTGGTGTTTGCCGTGGTGTAGTTCCATGATCTGGGCAGAGATGCTCGGCTCCAATGCCTGCTTGGGGTGAGTTCGGAGCTCCATTCGACAGACGTGATGAGAGGACTCGTGAGGCACCTACATCATAGGCATATGGCAGCTGCGGGAGGCTGTAGATTCCGGCCGACATGGTGGTGGCCGTGTATCGTAGTGGGCGTGGGAGGCGCAGGAGTCCGGGGCGGCAAAGTGGCGAGAGCAGACGGAGATGTCGAACCTAGGATGAGGCTTCCAAGTCGAGGGGACGTGAAGGGGACGTAAAGAGAGACCTTTGGAGACGGGACGAGGGGGCAAGGGTGCTCGGTCGTATCATTCCCGAATTCCGAGACTCGAGAGGTCACAACCCCACGACGCCTGGTCGGGGGAGGTTGAGTGACCATGCTGCGTCTGACCATGGCATCGGCAAGTCCTCAACCGAAGTCAGGCGAGTGGAGAGAATGACGAGGAGACGTCTTGTCACGGTGGTGCCTTTGTCAGTTCTTCCTCGGCGAAGCAATTGGGAGCATTTTTGCGCAAACTTGCTCAAAGGCGATTTCCCAAAACGGAAGATGGGTCATCCAGGGCGGCGCTGTGATTGGCTGCTCCGCCAGCGCCCCTGGTTCACGCATGGTCTGGTCACTGACGGCAGGTGCATTGCACCTTGACGAGTCACCGAGCCACCGAGCAACTGCCTCTTGCGCCCTCTCAAGTTGAAACATGCGTGGGACGTCGTCGGATCCGACTGAGCATGATTGAGCTACATACCAAGTACTTCTTGGCTACTACCTCCTTCATGCACGCACACGACTTACTTGAAAAGCCATGATCCGCCCCGTCGGGTCGAGCTGACGGCGAGACGACACCGCAACTCGTCCATTTCATCATCATCCCGTCCACCATGTGCGGACCCGACATGGCCAATCGACCACGAGGAGGAGCGCTGGCCGCCCTCACGGCGACAGAACACCCTTCTCCGTGCCAGACCTCGTTGCAGGGAGACGTCGCATTTCACACCCCAGGACATCCAGCCAGCTCTCAGGCCACCCACCTGAGGTTTACCCCAAGCGAGCACTGCAGTCTCGGTGACGTGGACAGACTGCGTGTCGTCATCCAGTAGGTTTGCCCGCCGACCCGAATACGTCATCCGTGGTCAATCTCCCTGACGTGTGAGCAGTTCGATAGGAGACATGACAAAGGCCGCGGGTGACTGTGGCCTATTCCGCCAATTCACGCTCGGCAATGCGCATATTTCACGGCGCTACGTCGAAGTCCCCCTCCATCCGCCCCTCTCACTCGAGGTCGGCGACCATGGCATCATCGGCAGGCGGGTATCCATATGTCAGAAGACGACGTCCGGGTCGGAGGACCTGGTAGCCGAGGGCATTGTGGGATTCAACTTTTTGGAACCGCGCTCGACTTTTTGATCGGCGGCGGGGGTGACTCCTGCGCCGCCGCGCACGAGTGATGCTTCCCTCGAATGGATACTTGGTCATGAGCCGCTGCAGTGCGGAAAGCTGGCCCTCCTGGCGTACAAGACACGCAAGGGCCTCTCTGTAGTAGCCTTGCCAGGCTTTGATCCAACGAGATCTTGACATCTTTTGTTGCCGAGCTTAAATCATTTTACGGGGCGTATGCGTGCTGCTAATCTGCCAGGGACAATTTGGTCTCTATTTTTTTTTGTACTTCTACTTTTTCTTATTATTATCTCTGTACTTTTACTTTTACATTTTTTTTACTATTATTTTTTTTTGAAATAAAAAAATTACTTTCCTTTCTTCTTCTTCCTTCTCTTAAAAGGTATCCCTCGAGTTGAAGGTTCGAGATCGAGTCGCAATCGACCCAACATAAAGAGCTTATCCTTTAATGAAAGAGATTTCGTACTGAAAACCGAGAGGCCACAGACTCATCATAGTTTTCCTGCATGTCCGCATGGGCCCGTAAATTCAGTCTGACAAGAGCACGCCCGTCGTCCACGGGCAACGGTCGAGGAACACCCGACGCAGCAGCATTGCAGCCACGCCCTCATCGTTTGAGTCTTCTTACTATCCGATCCAGCACTACTATAAAAGACTCGACTTCCTCCACGGTATTGTAATGAACCAGACTTGTTCGGAGAACGCCGTCTTCTGCCAACCCGAGGATATCGTGCACGGTACGGGGCGACCAGCAATCGCCACTAATAAGTCGAAAGTTGGAGGTTTCGTGAATATCGTGGGCGACCCTGTCTGATGCGACGCCATTGACAGAGAAGCTGACGAGAGAAACACGAGCTTCTGGCGTCGACGTCTGGCATCCGTAGACGGTGTACAGGTCGGGGTTGGCCGTCAAATAGCGCAGAAGGTGGGCCGTAATCACTTCCTCGTGGGCGACAATTGCTTCCCAACCAACGTGGCCGACGACGTAATCAATAATGGGAACTGCCGAGTGCTCCAGCTCAATGCAGCTGTTTCCGAGGCCGAGTCTCACTGACAAGGCTGTTGGCTCGAAGAAGTAGTGGTTGAGACTGGTCAGATGGCGTTTCTGCACAATTCGACGCGCGAAAATCTGGGCAATGTGTGGTCCAAAAACCTTGTACCAGCTGAAGACGTAGAAGTCGACACCTAGTTGCTTTACGTCAATGGGTCGATGAGGAGCCCAGGCTACTCCATCCACCGATATCAATGCTTCAGGAATCGTGTGGACAAGGTCCGCAATCTCTTTGATGGGTTCGATTGTTCCCGTAATATTCGATACGTGTCCGCAGCATACAAGTCGGGTCTTTGGGGACAGAAGCGGTCGGAGTGTTTCGACTGTGAGTTTAGGGTCTTTGTTGTTACCCATGCCCCCGGCCGGTGCCCACCACTTGATCGAGAGACCTAGACTCTTTGCCAACGCGACCCAAGCCGTCACACCCGCCTCATGGCAGAGAACAGATACGATGATTTCCGAGTCCGGTGCGAGGTTTGGGCCGAGAGAGTTGGTGAGGGTCCTTAATAGACCCGTCGTAGAGGGTCCAAATGCTGTACTCAAATGCTGGTCAGCAATCCCAAGAGCCCGAAAGCCATGAGAAAATCCGTCACGCGGGCGTGCAGCTCCTATACGTATAATTCAAAATGGGATACGAATCGTACCAATTTCGTCAGGCTCTGCATTCATAAAGGAAGCAAGCTTTTTATATTGCGCAGTCCTCGTCTTTACTTCCACATGGCTCTTCGAGTCTAGTCCGCGAAGATTCATATGGGGAGCAGACATGGTTTGAACAATGCTAGGCGCTTGACGTTTTAATTTCAAAACGTTCCTTTTATGCGGCGAAATTGGAGGGCAGCTCACCTGTCAATTGCTCCTTTGTAGATCAGAGCACCGGAGCCATTATTGAAACATATTGAACCTTTGTCGAGGCCGGGAAATTGTTTCCGAACAACGTCAATGGCCAAGTTTGGAAGACGCTTGGGAATAATCATGGCTAGGGAGATGCTAATTGCCAAGAGACGAAGAGAGCAAACGAGAAGCACGAAGAAAAAAACAACAACGACGACGCAAAACTAACAAAGTCGTGAACAGATGTTTGAATCTCGAAAAACAAAGAGGTAAAACTTCTGCGGCATCGCGTGCTTTTCGTCATGTTTGTCGTGATTTCGATACTATTGTACAGACATCAAAAATAAGTATGTAAGAAGTAATGAATAAGCAGCCAACAAAAGGCTCACATGCCCCCAGTGGCAAGAGTACCTGATACCTAATACTACGTTCGTGAAGCCAGGGAACAGAATTCACTATTTTGCCCCCTGGTTCATGCAATAGACATCAGGAGCGTCCGATGCAGAGATTCTCAGCCCTTCTCGGATCAGTCTGCAGTCTTCGGTGTCTCTCGATGAGAAAATGGGCGGCAGCTTGCGCAAGCGAATTGCTCGAGGACCAAGTGATGCCCTAGTTATGTAAGACCAGGCTTGAATGACATGGATCATCGACGCGTGGCTCGGTTTGGTCAATGCAGAGCGACGGGAATCAAGATTGGATTATCATCCACGACCGTGGCGGGCTGCAATGGGCTGGCCGCGAACGACCTGCAGCTGCCGGACGGCTCTAGATGTCTGCGCCAGTGTCAGCATCTGCCAGCCGCCAGCCGCCAGCCGTCGTCTGCCATCATCTGCCCATCTGCCCATCTGCCCATCTGCCCGTCTGCCCGTCCGCCCAGGCCGTAGTTGTCACACGCGCGAAGGGTAGCGCTCGGCCAACTCCAGGCACCACTATATAACAGGTACCTTCCACCTTAGGCATCCCTACTTGTAGCTTATATATATAAGATTTCTGCAGCCTTTAAAACCCTTAAAGGGAACCTAAACCTTTAAAATCCTTTAAGCCTCTTTAAATAAGCTAAAGTTAATTATTATTTAAATTAAATCTTTATATTCTAAGCCCCTTATAATTAGCCTTTATTATAAATAATTAACTTTTTCTTTTTTATAATTAAATACTACTCTCTTTACTACCTTACTTTATATTAAAAGAACTTTAGTAAGGTTTACTTTAACCTTTTAAAAAAATCCTTCTCCTTTTTTTATATTATTAATATCTTTATAAATTTATAAATAAAGCTTTATAAAAGTCCTTATAATCTTTCTTTACTTCTTTAAATACTTCTTTTTTATTAATAACCTTTAGTTAAGTTAATAAATAAATAGCGCTACTTTATAATATTTAATAAAATAATAATAACCTTATTACTTTAATAAAATAAAGCTTAAAAACTTACTTTTTTTTAATTATTTTTTTATTAATTTTAAATAAACTATTTAAAAATTCCTTCATTTATTAAATTAATTTTTATCTCCTTTATTTTTAAAATATTACTTCTTTAAGTTATATTATTATTATTTTCCCTTTATTAATATAACTCCTTTTAATCCTTTTAAAGTAACTTTAAGTAAAGTTATTAAAAAGGCCTTAGCTAAAGCTAATAATAGTTAAATAGTTATTTATAATTCCTTTAATTTTAAAGTAATTATAAAAGATATACTTAAACTTTTAATTAAAACTAAATTAACTTTCTCTATAAATATTTCTTATTTAAATTATTAAATAAAGGAGACTTATAAAATAATTATCTTTTAAGCTTAAAATATTTAAATAAATAACTAATAGAACTTAAGGATTATTAAAGAATATTACTAAAAGGTATATATTTAATATTAAAAGCTTTTTAATACTATTAATAATAGTATTTTAATTAATTAAAAGAATATAAGTAAACTATAATAAAAAATAAAGGAGGCTATTTAATAGTTTATTAAAGATATTTATATTTAAATTACTTAATTTACTAAAAGTAAAACTAAATAAAGAGCTACTATTATTTATTTATAATAAATATAAGCTTAAAATACTGCTACTATTTAGGCCTTATAAAAGGAATTATTTAATATAAAGTAAAATATTAAGAATTAAATAAACTTTTAAACTTAATAAATATATTAATAAAGAGAATAAATTATTAATCTTTTAATTAAATAGTATTTAAGCCTTAAAGACTTAAATAAATATTTTAAAGTATAGCTTAATAAGTTTTATAACTTTATTAAGTTAGTTATAAAGAATATCTTTAAATATATATAAGTAGAAAGACTTATAAATATAATTAAAACACTAAGTAAAATTAGCTAAAGAGCTATAATTAGTTCTTTATATACTACTTTAAAAGTACTTTATAGTCCTTTAGCTTTTACCTTTATAAAAGAAAACTTTTATTTTATATATATAAAGAATAAAAGAGAAAATTACTAAAGGTTATAATATTTAAGTAGTTTTAAACTGTTATACGCTAGATACGGCACGTAAAGCGTAGGCATTTGTAACTTATAGAATGCGTTATAAACAATTGTAAGAGAAATCATAAAAGAGAACACATATAAGTTATAAATAGGTGTATAGTTATATATAGTAATAAAGTTATCTTTCTACTTATATTCTTAGAAATCCTTCTTTTATATATAGAATTCTATTATATAATAGGTTTAGGGCGTGTAAGAGATAAGTCTATTCTAAACTATTTATAAATAAAAAGAAAATTATAAAACTATATATTATAGTAAACACTAGCTAGTTTATATATTAAGTAAAATAAAAATAGGAAATTATAGAAAACTATATATTATAGTAAATACTAACTATTTCTATATATTAAAGAAAAGAAAATTAATATATAGTATTATATATACCTTAAAAATCTTATTAAATAAAATAAAGAAGTGAGGTATAGAGCGTAAAATATATAATTAACCTATAAAAGAAAATAGCAATATTCTCTATTTTTATAGTATATTATATAGACTTTTACACACTCTTTTTAAAGATAAATAAAAATATAAAGGGAGATATTATATAAAAGTAAAGTTATAACCACTGCCTTTTCTACACTATATTTATAATTATTATAGTATAGTTAAAGGCGTTAGTAAATTAGTACTTTATAAAAAAAACAATTATTATATAAAAAGGTTTTCTTTTTCTTTTATATTAAGAAAGGCATTATTTTCTTTATCTTTATTAATAGAGGTATTTTTAAATATAGTATATTTTATATTATAAATACTATATTTTATATAGCTAAAGATATTCTGTTCTTTAAGTTCTATTAGTTCTGCTATTTAGAGCTATTTATTAATACTAAGGTCTATTATAAAGTGTTTAAGGTCTTCTTTAAGACCTATTTAAATATTATAGTTTATTAAATATAAGCTATATAGGTAAATAACTAATAAGCTTATCCCTTAAAAATAATTAAAATACTTAATATAGTTATATTTATAAAAGTTAACGCTAAAAATCCTCTTAACTTCTATAAATAAATAGCTTAAAACTAGGGGAATAACTAATAATTTATATATATAGTATATAATTTCTATGTAAAGTTATTTATAATTTTATTACTATTTAATGGCTACTATATAAATAATATACTTTTTATAGGTATTAATTACCTTTAAGGTATTAATACCTACTATATAGAGGTTATAATTAATTTGCTTTTTAGTAGACTAAAGGGCTTATTTATTTATACTATAAATTATATAAAATTGCAATTTAATTTAGGATCCTTAGTAGATAAGTAGAGAATTAATATAGAATAGTAGGTATTTATAAAAAGGAGTGTTATCTATAATTTAATTAATAGCGTTCTAAAATTCTATAAAGGTAAATTACTAGATCTATTTATATATAAAGTAATTATTTAAGAAATAGAAGTAGATTTATATAAATATTATTATTTTAAATATATTACACTTATATTTAAAGAAACCTTACTTTATTTAAAGGGATTTTAGTTTACCGCTTTTTACACTTATAGCTTTAAAGTATTTATAGAAGTATAAATATATTTAGTAGTTATTGCTTCCTTTAATAAGTTCTTTTAAAATATAGTAGTTAATATATTTTATAAAGCTATTAGTAATTAGAGCCTATTATTTATCCTTAGTAAGGATCTTTTTAGTAAAAGTAAAGATATTCTTTTAAAGCTAAACTAAGGCTTTTATATTAAGCTTAGCAATATATTAATAAAACTTTTAAGTAATAGAGTGCTAAGTTTACTAATATTTTTAATATAGAAACTAGATTTAGTTAAGTAACTAAACTTAGTAAATACTACTTAAAAGTATATAGTCCTACCTTTATAAATAAGCTAGTTTATAAATAGTAAGGTTTTAATATTAAATTCCTTTATTATTATAAATTATTCTTAAAACTAAGGTACTTTATTTAGCAGCCTTACCTTTATTAACTATAGCGGTAAAATATTTAGTATATTACTATATAGTATTATAGCTTTAATCTGCCTTTTAATAAGTAGTATTTTATTCCTTAGTTGCTATTTTAGTATATAAGCTATATTTTTATTATAAAAGTTTATAAAACTTATAGAAAGATAAAAAAGGAGTGTATATTTAAGCTAAAAGATATTAAAAGTAGTTAAAGGGATTTAAAAGGAGATAATAAAGGAGAGAGTAAAGAAAAGGATAGAAGAAAAAGGAAAAGAGAGAGGGTAATAAAAGAAGGAAAAGGAAACGTTAGTTATAGTAAGCGGCTAGTTAGTGTAGCTATAAGCTAAGTAAAAGGGGTGATTTACTTTATTCTTACTTTTGCTGCTAGGGAGTGTGGTTTTGTAAAAGAAATGTGGTAGCCTCCTGGCTTAGTAAGGTATTTAATAAGATTAAGGCAGGGGATTGTTATAATAGTTAGGTTACTATATATCTTTATATATAAGGGTTATAGGGCATTCTATAGCTAGTTATAGTGTTATAGATTTATAGTTAATAAGGTCTTTACTAGAAGAAAAATAGTTATTTATAAGTAAATATATTTCCTTATGCCCTATTAATCTTAGGTTTCTATATACTATATTATTTAAATACATTAAAGCGTTATAGTGCTGCTCCTAAAACTTATAGGTTTTTATAGAAGGTGCTTATTCCTTACTTCTTATATTTAAAAATACCTTAAAGGCTAAGGTAATAATTTATAACGTTAATTTAGGATTTAGTTAAGGTGATTTTTTACTTAATAGTTACTATATTAGTAGTAAAATCTACCTTTAGGTACTTATAGGTTCTTTATAAGAGATTATTATTATTAGCTTTATTAATATTAATAGGTTAAAAACTAGTCTTTAAAGGCGTAGTTATAGGCTATAGTATTTTTATAGCCTAAACCTATAAGCTTAGTATATTAATATTTATATAAAGTTAGGTTTATACCTTAATATTACTAATAATGCTAGTTTTTACTATTGCTAAATATAATACTAACTTCTTAATGCTAGTATTAGTAAGAATAGCGTTTTTAAGTAAAGTAAACTAAAAGGTTTTATTAAAAGTAAGGCTATAAATATAAAGGAGGTTAAGGATTAAAGTAGAGAAAGCCTTTACTTTTCTTTATAAATATATTATAGCTTTGCTATAGTTTTCTAAAGTTAAATTATTAGCTAAGCTAGTAAATACCGCTATTATAATAACATTTTCCCTTTTATAATTATCCTTCTTTATTCTATAAACTTCCTTCTTTATTTTAGTAAGTCTTTAAATTAAGTTTTAAAACTTACTATTAAACTCTATAGAGCGTTTAAGTAATATAGCGCTAGAGATTTATATAAGGTTAGCCCTTTATATTATAATAAAGGAGCCTATAATAATACTATTAATATACCTTTAGCTATAAATAAAGCAGATACTTAGGATTTTATAGTAGTTTAGTATTTATATTTTATAGTTTTTACCTTTAATATTACCTTTAAAGTAATAGATATAAACTGCTTTTTTAAGGCTATTTTAAACGCTATAAATAAAGGGAAGTTCTAAGGATCTATATATTATATTACCTTTTTTTAGCGTTAAGTATATTGCTTTTAAAGCTACTCTCTCTTTATTAATAATACTAAAGGTAATATAAAGAGTAGTTAGCTATAGTTTATATAAACTGTTATCTTCTTTAATAGAAACCCTATTATTAGTAATTATTGCTTTCTATATAGTAAATTCCTAACTTATAAAGTATAGAATATCTTTATAGAACTATTATTTCTTTATATTACTTTAACCTTAAAAGCGCTACTTTATATATAGAACTAAAAAGGGTTTATAATTATTAGCAGTTTTATTGTTATTTATTAATAGATATTTACTATAGTATTTTACCTTTAAGGCGTTTTATTTTAAGATTTCGTTATTTATTATAATATATTTAGTGCTATTAACTCTATTAAGTTAGTATAAGTAGCTAAGGCTATAGTATTTCTAAATGTATTTAAGAGTAGCTTTATTTATAAAGTGTATAGTTATTATTTTATTAAATCACTATATTATAAGGTTTTAAAGTTAAGCTAAGTTAGTTATTTCTTTATTAAAACCTAAGTTAGGCATTTCTTTATTAAAGAAATTATTATTATTTTAAAGTAGATTATTAAATAGCTTTTAGTATTCTTTATTAGTTATAGCTATAAAGTTATTAAGTGTATAGAAGTTAGTAGGTAGTGTATAAGGGTTAGTAGCTATATTAAAGGTAGCTAAATAAATATAGGAGGCTATATTATAGATAACTAAGTTTATATTAAAAATATTAAATCTTTTTATATTAAAATTATATTCTCCTAACTTATTAATATAGAGGAAGTTATTATTCTATCTCTTAGGTTATATAAAACCTTATAAAAGATCTATTATTAAGGATTTATTTATTACTTCTATATAAGAGGGTATTAAAGAGATTTAGGGAGGCATTAAAGAGCTTATAGTAGTTATAGTTAATAAATAGTTATTAAAGATATAAATAGAGAATCCTAAAAAGGTTTCTATAAAGCTTCTCTAAGCTTATTACTACTTTTTAATTAAGTTTTCTTAATTATTTACTATTATAAGTAAAAAATGCTATTATTTTTAATAGGTTTAAAGGATAATTAATAGTATTTAAAAGTAATTTTAGTAAATATAATTAAAAATAGAGAGAGGAAAGTAGGGAGTTAAATAAAAAATGTAGGATTTAATTAAAAAAGGGGGATAATTAAGAAAGGTTATAGGATTTTCTTAGTTTTAAATTATAGGGAATAAGGTAAGTTTAAAGTAAGGTATATAAGTAAGGGACTATAGCTTAAAAGCTATAGTATTTTATAAGCGTTTATTAACTTATAAAGGTCTTTAATCCCTTCTTTTAAGTACTTACTTAGTTTAGCTAGTTAATTTTAATATAAAGCAGGCTTAGTGCCCTTCCTTTACTGTTTTATTTTCTAATTAATTAAGTGTTTTTAAAGGTATTCTTTTACTATTTCACTAATGTTAACCTATATATTTTCTTTAAATATTTATTAATTATCCTTTACTATATATTTTTTCTATTAAATAAGAAATTTAAGTTTAGGTTCCTACCCTTTTTTATAGAAAAAATAAGCTTTATAGCTATTAATTCTTTTAATTTCTTAATAGTCTACTTTAAAGCTACCTTTAAAGGCTATTAAGGATAGTATAGTAGCTTACTTTTAAAAACAGTTACTTCTTTACTATAGTTTCTATAAATAAGCTACTAAAACTATTAAATATATATAGAATTTAGCTAAAAAATCTAAGTAAAAAAAAAGTAGTAAAATTTACTTTAATACTTTAAAAGGCTTAGCTCTTTAAAGTAACTACTTTTTCTTAAGTTTTTTTAGAAGCTTATATTTTAAATAAAGTTAAAGGTATACTATATTATTAATATTAATATTTATTAATTTATATTTAAAGTTATATTAGATTTTAGTAAGGGTAGTTGCTATTATAATAATAGATTTTGCTTTCTATTAATATAGATATTTAAGGACTATAAGGTTAGCGTCCTTTAGGTTAAAGCTAATATCTTCTATACTATAAAGGAGGTTTATTATTAATAGTAGCTTATATTTAAGAACTAGTTTATTAAGAGAATAACTAATAGCTATAGCTATTATATTATTTAAGTAATACTATAGTGTAAAAAGGATATTAACCTATAATATATTAGAGTTAATTATTATATAGAAGCAAATTACTATTATTATAGTTTAGTTCTTTCTTTTAGTTAAGCTATTAATTTAAGGGTAGTATATAGTTAATATAAGGAGTTTAATACTAAGAGTGTAAAATAGTGCTTTTTATAAGTTAAAGAGAAATTTAAAATTATAATTACTAATAATTTCTTTAAGGAGGCCTTAATTTATAAAGTATAGTAATTAAAGTAGTAGTTTAGCTTAGATTTCTACTGTATATATCTTATACTTTAATATAAGGATAGTCTTTTTATTAAATAAGTAATTTATTAAATATAGAATATTTAAAGTATTAAATCCTTTAATTAACTAAGCTATATTAATAAATAGTTTCTTTAGTATATTAATAATAAAATCTAGGGATATTATATAAAAAGGAGTAGGCTTTATTTATAAAGGGTATATTTTATTAGTAGCCCTACTTTATAATATAGAATTCTCCCTATATATAAGGCAATATATAATATAATTACGAATTTACTTACTTATATTTAAAAAAACTACTACTCTTAGCTCCTTAACTATATAACTAATATTAAAGTAGTAGTAGTTATTATAGACTATAGCTAAAATTTCCTCTATATAATTATAGAGTATATATAGCTAGTAATATCCTTTAGAGTCCTAGTAATATAATAATCTATTATTATAAAGGTCTTAACTATATATTAAAATTTATAAGTAATAGCGGCTAAGTTATTATTATTTTTAGCAGTAGTTTACAATACTTTATAAAATATAGCTATACTTTAGGTTAGTATAATACCTTATTAATATAGCTTCTTTAAGCTAGAAATTAATTATAACTCCTACTATATAGTTTTTATTAAAATATATATAAGTGTTTAGTTTATTAAAGGTACTACTATTTGCTACTTTTTAATAGTTAAGTTTAATAAAGAGTCTTAAAAGTATATTAAAAATTATATTTAAAACTTTAAGGATATAAATTATATATAAATTAAACTATAAAAGGTAATTAATAACTTTTACTAATTTAAGGTTAGCTTTATTAAAATTTATTATTATAAGCAATGTATAATAAATAATCCTTTTTACTAAAGTATAATCTATTATAATATTAATAGAAGTAAGGTTAGATTAAGCTATTTTATATAGTTTATATATTCTTTATATAATAGTAGTAACCTTTACTTTAGTTAAGCTATAGTATTTTTTAATAGTAGAGGTAGGTTATAAAAGGAAGGTAATAGGCTGTAATTTATTACTATTAATATCCTTTTTAGAAATACTTATACTATTTTATTTTATATTAAGTTAAAAGGTATATAGATTAAACCCTTCTTTATATATATTAACCTTAAAAAAAAGTAGTTTCTTTAAATTATAGTACTAAAGAAGTACCTTTATATATAAAAGGTTATATAAGTTTTTAAAGGCTATAGTCTTCTCTTTAATAGGTTTAAAGGTTTTAAACTTTACTATTTGTTTTTAAGTTTACTTTAAAGAGCTAAGTAAAATCTTATTCCTTCCCTAACTTTTTATAGAAGACTTATCTTTTTATCTTAAAGAAGGTAAATATAAATATTAAACTATAGTATATTAGCGTAAAGGTAACCCACTATTTTAATAAAAGTTTTAAAATTAGCTAGTATAGTTAGCATTTATAAGCGCTTAAAAGCCTTTACCTTATTATTTATATTAATAAAGCTATCTATATTAATAATAAATCTTAGTAGCTAAATAAAGGGATATTTAATAAAAGACTTACTAGCTAAAATATAAAGGTAAGCCTTATAAATAATATTAAAAATAATCTTAAAATAGTAAAGGTAGTCCTTAAGGGTATTTAAAAAAATTATAATATTATTAATATAAACCTAAATAAAGTTATAGTTATAAAATAAGTGATTTATAAAGCGCTGTATATATATTAATAAGTTCTTATACCTTTATATTGCTATATAGAATACCTTTACGCCTTTTTTTAAAATAATTACTATTTAGTTATAATAGTTTAAATACACTAAAAGCTAATTAAAAAAACCTATAGTATTTAAAAGGGTTTTCTACTTTTTTCTATAGGTATTATTTATAATATTACCTTAGTTAAGTAGTGGGTAGATATTTAGTATTATTATATAGTTAACTAGTTATATATTTATAACCCTATATGCCTTTATTACTTTATTAATTATTTACTAAATAATAAATCTTAGATATAAGTAAAGAGCCTTTTCTTTACTATTTAAAAACAATATCTTACTAACTTTATACTTTTTATTTTAAATTTTATAAAATTTTTTATAATCCTTTTAACTAAAGTTATAAATCTATAAAGGTTTAACCTTATTTTACTATTTAAGGATAAAATTAATATATATTTTATCTTTATTAACTATAGAAACTACCCCTTTATTTTAATAGATATTAAATTTATTAAAGAGTTTAATAAGTTAAGTAGCTATATTAGTATTAAGGTTAGCTACTTTAATACTAAAGATATTATAAATAAATAGAATATTTTTAAGGTAGGAGATACTATATAATAATATCCCTTTATTAATAGCTTTAGGGTTAAGGTCTTTATTATTTTTAAAGAGTTTTATATCTTTAACTTTAAAGGCTATAATATCTTTAAAGCAGTTAAAAATTAAGCTATTTAAAATAATAATATTATCTCTATAGAAAGCTATAAATTAATAAATATTAAAGATAGTATAATAGAAACTAACTAAACTTATAGCTTTAAAGGTTCTTAGTTATTATTTTATCTTAATATATAAGGGCTTATTAGTGTTATTATAAATAGAGAGTAGCTTCTTTTAACTTTATTAAATAAAGATATTAAAAATCTAATAGTGCCTTAAGTAAAAATAGTAAACATTAGTTTCTTATTTATTTTAAAGGTTTTTTTACTTAATTAGTAGGATCTTTATAAAATATAAAGGGATTATTATAATATAGGCTACTATAACCTTTTAAATTAATATTAAATATAGTATATAAAAGATTTATCCCTTTACTACTATACTATAAACTATATAGAAAGTTATACTAAAATTAATAAAATTAATTTATATACTATAATTATATATAAATTTTATATAAATAAATATTTAAGGTATAAGGTTATTTATAACGTCTATAGTAACTATAAAGTAGCTAGAAATCTAAGTGCCTTTTATAGTACTAGAAATATAAAAGTTAAATATTACTATTTTAGTAATAAAGAATAAAGAATTTACACTATTTACTGTTTTAAAGCTTTAGGTGCTTTATTTAATATTATAGCTGTTTTACTTAAACTATTCTTTATTAATTAAAATAAAGGAGGTTTTAGTATTTAAATAAATTTTATATCCCTTACCTTTATTATTAAAATATATTAATATCTTAAAATATATTAAGGCTTTTATTTTTCTATTAACTTTAAGCTACTTTAAGTAAATAACTACCTCTATTACTTAGCTACTTATAATTCTATTGCTAAGCTTTATAATTACTAAAGGTGCCTTAAGGTAGTTCCTTATATTAATATAGGTAATATAGGTATTTATATAGTTATTATTTAGTTTTAAGGCTAGTGTAGGTATCTTACTAAGTATTATTATATTTATAATTATTAAAAAACTATAGGTTAGAATGTTATATACTTTAGTAATAATAATTAAAGATATCTTATAATAATATAATAGATTAGTAATAGTTAAGTATATATTTATAAAATTTACTTTAATAAAATTAAACTATTTACTATTATCTTTATTAATAATTTCTCCTTTTTCTATAAAGTAGTACTTTAAGGCTTTAAGTTTAATCTCTTTAGCTATAAAATTAAAACCCTTACTATTTATAATAAAATACACTAATTTACTATTAGCCTTTTATTTTTAATAAAACTTTAGGTTATATTTACTACTAAATTATAGTTTACTTAAGCTAAACTATAGTAGCTATAAATTAAAGCTATTTATTTCTACCTCTTTTAAAAAAGGTCTCTTTAAAGTAAATAAAGTAACTAGCTACTATTTATTTTAAAAGGGGCTATTATTATTTAAATAGAGGTAGAAATGCCTTTTATATAAATAACTATATAGAGGTGTATATTAGTATCCTTAATTTAAATAATTATAATTTTATAAAGGATATTAAGTGCTATAGTATTCTTATTATTATAGGCTATATCCTTAGTTTTAAAAACTATTATTACACTATTATAAACTAAAGGTTTATTTTCTTAAATTACTTCTAAGCTTTTATTAATTTTAGTAGATCTCTATATTATTATTAAAATATTCTAAATCCTTATTTTTATTAAATACTTCTATAGCTAAGTTAGCGCTAATCTCTATTTTTATCTTTTTAGTTTTCCTATAGTTTTTAGCTTTTTAAAGTGTATTTTAAAGGTTATATCTTTTATTATTAATAAGTTTAATATATATATTATATTAATCTATTTCTAATAAAGAAGGGTAGAGTTATTAAAGTTCTATATATAACTTAAAGTAAAATTAAATTAATAGCTAAAAGTTATTAAATTTACTATTAGCTTATATATAATAAAAAACCTTTACTATAAAGTCCTTAAGGGATATAGTGCTAATTATATTGTCTTTAAAGAATTTAGCTTAATTAAGCTAAGCTATAGTATTTTAAACCTTAATATTAAACTCCTTTTAAACTATATAAAAAACTAAGTTTAAATTACTAAAAATTATTATCTACTTTTAGTTATTAAAATGCTATTTATATTAAGTTAGCATTAGCCTTTAAAATAAATACTAAATCTAGTGTTAGATTTAATTCTAATAATTTAGGGTTATATAACTATAGTAGTCCTTTACTACTTAAACCTAAAGATCTATATTATTAAAAATAGCTACCTTTTCTTTATAGTAAATAGCCTTATTATTAATATTTTTAAAGTTAGTTTTAAAGTTAAGGTATTTAATATTCTTTATTTTCTATAAAGTATTAAGATATCTATTATAAATATTAAGTGCTAAGGTAAAGGTTGTTTAGTATTTAACTATTATAATTAGTTTTTCTATAATAGAAAGTAAAGGCTAACTATAGTGCGCTAATAAGTATTAAAATATTTACTTATTAAAGCGTTAACTTTATTCTCTAAGATATAGAGTATATATATTAAAGTATTTTTAATTAAAGTCTACTATTAATTAGTGGTTTAAGTAGGTCTCTTAATATTAAAAGGAAGATACTAACCTTTTAATATTATTTATAAAAGCCTATTATAAAAGGTTTTCTTTATAATTAGTTATTACTTTATTATAATAAATACTTAATTCTTTTTAAAGGGGATCGCTAATTAGTAGCGGCTTTATAAATTAAAATTTAAGGTTTTATTAGCTTAATAAGTAAATATTTACTAAAGTATATTAATTTTTAACTTAAAATTCTATTATTATATACTAGAAATTCTCTATTATATTAGCATTAGTTTATTTAATATAGAGGTCTTATTATTTAAATTCCTCTTTAAAAAAAGAGATTACCTTATCTTAAAAGATTTCTATAGAAGCTAATTTTAGCTTAATAAATATTAAAGCCTTCTTTTAAGCTTAATTAGTAAAGGCTAATGTAAAATTAAAGAAAATTACTTAAATATCTATATCTATATACCTTTCTTTAAGAGAAGAGCTATAGAGATTCTTTTTTAATAAAAGTAAATTAAATCTTAAAGTCTTTAATAGTTCTCTTTTACTAATACTATAGTTATCCTTTATTAATATATCTTTTTATTTAATTTAAAAGGTCTTTATAAAAAAGGAAGTACTTAGCTTATTAATAGAGAAAGAGGCTTATAGTAAGTTTAAAGAACTGTTTTTTAGTTTAAAGAGATTTAAAAGTTTAAACTTTTCTATTTAATTTATTATTTTTTTTATAACTTTTAGTTCTTTATTAATAAAAGAGCTATCTATAGAATTTTAATAGTAAGGTTAATTAACTTAAATAGGCTTAGGCTAGATCTATAGCTTACTATCTATAAATTAATATTTTATAAAAGTTTTAAGGTTCTTAGCGTCTTTTTAGAAAAGAAAAGGTTTTTTATAATATTAAAACTCTAAGAAATCTTTATAAAATACTTAGAGTTAGTACATTTGTTAGATTTAGTTTTAAGTAATTAAAGAGAGGCTTAGAGTTATTAGCTTAATATTTTAAACCTATTAGTTTTCTTTAGTTATTAATATATAAGTAGTTAGCTTTTATATTTATAATTTAATATATATAAAAAAAATAGTAATTACTACTACTTATTACACGCTAAATATAGTATATAAAGCGTAGGCATTTATAACTTATAAAATGTGTTATAAATAATTATAAAAGGAATTATAAAAGAGAATATATATAAGTCACAGATAGGTGCACAGTTATATATAGTAATAAAGTTGTCTTCCTACTTATGTTCTTAGGAATCCTCCTTTTATGTGTGGAATTCCGTTACGTAACATAAACGCTAAAACCACTTTAATAGAGATCTATTTAATAGTAATAAAGACTTTAACCTACTTTATAGGCTAATAGAACTATTATATGATGGATCCGAGCTGCTAGCTCGGATGCATAGTGGTAACGGTAAGGGAAGCGTTATAGAGCTACAACGGGACCGTTACAGTTCTATAAGGATAACCTAGTAGGACTATTATAATTCTATAAAGGAGACTTAATAAAGCTAAATAAAACTCTAAGCATTTACTTAAGTAAATACCTATATAAACTAAAATAGTTTCTCTTTACTCTTTACTCTCTTTTAAGGAAAGGTAAAATTAATATAAACTTTATTAATATTAAAAAGCAGTATACCTTTAGGCTAGTCTATAATATATATTAATCTTTACTCTTCTTAACTTAGTTATTATAAATTAGTAATAGAATTAATTAAAAATAGAATAGAAATACTTTAAGGAACTATAGATTTCCTCTATAGTGCTATAGAAGCTACACTAACTTTAAAAATTAATAATATAATAAGTAGTGTAGCTAAAATTACTATAAAGAGCAGTATTAATAACCTTTTAATCCTTTACTTTAATAATAATAGAGACTACCTTTAAATTAGTTATAAAGAAATTAAAATATAAACCCTTTTTTATAGAAGAACCTTTTAATAGAAACTAAAATTTATTTAAAGTATAAAAGCATTTTATAGTTTATAAATTTAATATAAATTAAGACTTTATTAACACTAACTATAATTAATAGTTCTATATTTATTAATACCTTTTATTTAAGGTTTAAAATAAGGTCTTAGCTTTTTTTAAAATTAGTATAGATTTTACTTATAACTTAGCTTATTTTCTTAACTACTTTAGCTCTATATTTTTAAACCTTTATTAATAAAAGTGTATAATTATAAAACTAAATTAGCTATATTAATGCTTAAAAAAATAGTTTTTGGACTTTTATATTTAATTTAAATAAAAGTTAGCTTTAGCTAAGGGATTAAAATAGATAAATATAGTAAAGCTTATTAAGCTTTACTTAGCACTTAATAAATATATATATAACTATTATATTAACTATAATATATTTTATACTAACTATATTAATATAGTAGTATACTACTAAAGTATTACCTTTAATATTAACTTCTACTAGCTTAAAGAGAAGTTTTATACTACTTATTAAATAGAATTATTTTAGAATTATAATAATAATATTAAAATAATAAATATTAATACTATAAGTTTTTAGTCTACCTCTATAAAGCCTAGAAGTAAAGGCTAATAAAGCTTTAGCTTTAAAAAATTAATAGCTTAAGCTATATAGGTTTCTATAGCTAAAATATAGTATTATTATAAAGTAAGCTAATACCTTTAGTATAGCTTAGCCTTTTATATAATAGTTAAATACTCCCTTTTTTAAGTAAAGTATTTATAAAAGAAATTTAAAGTTTACTTTACTATAATAGTAAAGGAGGACTTTACTAAAGCTTTAAATATATTAAGTTTAAAAAATAACTCCCTTTTTAAATAAGCTTTATTAAAGGGAATAAATATACTTAAAACTACTCTATATTTATTATAAATAGTAATGCTTTAAGTTATTAAAAAATTAAATTAAATATAGAGATAAAACCCTTCCTTTTTCCCTTTCTTTATAATAACTTATTATTTATTTTAATATAGGTAAACAGTAGTTATAATAGTTTTATAGCTATAAATAAAAAAATAGTGTAATAACTTAGCCTTATATAAATAGCCTTACCTTAACTATATATTATAACTATAGTAATTAAAGCTATTAATATACTACTCTTTAATAAATAAACTATTTATTAAATATACTACCTTATTTAGTTCTAAGTAAATATAAATAGCTAGATATTTTTAGTAGTAGCCTATATTATTTTAAGCTTAACTTAAAACTATATTTTAAGCACTTTATAGCTTATTTAAAATAATATTAAACTCTATATAGCTTAGAACTAGCTAGTAATTTAGAGTAGAAATAGTTTAATAATTAAATCTTCTTCTATAAAATATATAAATAAACCTACTATTACTATTTTAAAATTAGTTTATATAGCTATAGTATAGTAGGCTACTAAGAATTATAAAAATATATAATTTTTAGCTATAAACTTAAAGGAGATTAATTTTATTCTCTCTCTCTCTATAGTAACTTCCTTTAAATTAAACCTAATATTAATTCTCTTACTAAAACTCTATAACTTTATAGATTTATTTTAAAAAGATAAGGCTAATGCCCTTCCTTTATATTAAAAATATATAAACTATTATATATACCTTAAGCTAGGCTTAAATAATATACCTTTAAAACTTTTATAGGCCCCTTTATATAATATACCTTAGAACTAATTACTAAAAATCTATAAATAAGTTATTAACTTTATAAATAAAGGTTAAATATATACTTTATTCTCTATAGCTATAGTATTAGTACTTTTAGTTTAAAAGGCTAGGGATAGCTAGTAGTTTTATATAGATTACTATATACTTAATAAAGTAATAGACTAAAATTATTACCCCCTTCCTTTAATAAAAGAAATACTCTACTTACTTTTTAAAGCTTATTAGTTTATAAAATTAAATATTTAAACTACTTTTTACTACCTTTAAATTATAGAAAGCTATAAATATCTTATAGTGTTTTAAACTTAGTTTAGACTTTTTAAGTAGCTAGTTTACCTATTTAGTTTTATAGAGGCCTTAGCTATATTTTAATAATATATTAATAAAGCTTTAAGGGATGCTTTAAAGGTGTATACTATAGTATATTTAAATAATATTTTAATTTATATTAATAGCTCTTAAAAAGACTATATATAATATATATAAAAGGTCCTCTATTATCTTTAAAAGGTAGGCCTTAACCTTAATATTATTAAGTATAGTTTTAAAGTTATTAAAGTAAAATACCTAAGGTTTATTATAAAGGTAAAATAAGTAGTATACCTTAACTTAAAGAAAATTATAGCTATTTAATAGTAAAAGGCTTTAATATAAATTAAAGAAGTATAAAGCTTTTTAAAATTTACAAACTTTTACTAAAACTTTATTACTAATTTCTTAGGCTTAATAAAGCCTCTTCTCTAACTTATATAGAAAGGTATACTATTTATTTAGTTTAATAAGTGTAATATATTATTTTAAAAGCTTAAAGATATATTTATCTTCTCTTTAATACTTACTTAGTAGAATTTTAAAAGAGATATAGTAATAAAGGTAAATACCTTTAAGGAGGCCTTTAAGGGATACCTTTTTTAATATAATAAAGAGAGTATACTTTATTTAATAGTATATTACTTAGCCTAGCTTTCTAAGGCTAAATAGAACTATACTATTTATAATAAAGAGCTACTAAGTATTATCTCTTACTTTAAGGCTTAATTTATAAAGCTTTAAAGTATTTTCTACCCTTTTATAGTTCTTATAAATTATAAAAACTTAGAATACTTTATAGTACTCTATATAATATCTAAACACTAAGTAAGATAGGTAGACTTATTATTCTTCTTTAATTATAAACTTTAGTATAAACCTAACACTTAAGCCTCTTAATTTAATGCCCTTTTATATTATAAATAAAATAAGTTTAAATCACCTTTAAAACACTATTCCTTTATAGCTTTAATGTATATTAGCAACCTTTTAGCCTATATTAATATTAATATTAGGTAAGGTTTAGCTAAAGCCTTAAAGGTATATTCTCTTTATATAGGCCTGCCTTTAAGTTTATTAATCTTTTTAAATACTTACTTATATAACTTATAAAACTAAGTAATTACTATAGACTTTTCTTATTTAGCTAAGTAGTATATAGTTTAGTAAAGGGAATAATAATTCTTTAATATAATAAGGACTTAAACTTAAATTATAAATTACTAAATTAATACCTATAGTACTCTATAGTTCTAAGGCTAGCTTTAAATACTTATTTATAAGCTGCTTACTATATCCCTTATTTAATATATATATAGTTCCCTACTACTTAGCTATTTAGGCAGAAATACTATATTTTAAGCATTTATTTAAGATTATTATTAAAAGCACCTCTTTTAAAATATAGCTTAGTTTATTTAAAACTACTATTACTATATTAATTATAAAAGTTATTAGCTTTATTAAGGCCTCTTTAAACTAATTCTAGCGCTAAACTATTATTAGTTTTAAATATTAATAGATTTTATAACAGACCTTTTAGCTATAAATAAAATAACATTATAATACTTAATAGTTATTATAGATTAGTTATTTAAATTTATTTAGCTAAAAGTAATAATTACTATAGCTACTAAGGTATATATAAAATAATTTTATTTATATTAGTAGTGTTTTTATAGGTTCTTTAAGTAAATTATTTTAAACTAAGGCTTAGATTAAATAAGCTAATTTTAGTTAACTCTTTACTCTTTAATAGATATAAAATAGCTTCTATTTACTACCTATTACCTTTAAATAAATAAAGGTATAGAATAGATTAATTAAAAGGTTTAGGTAGTTTTATAGATTATAATAGGGTTTTTTTAGTTTAATTAAGCTAACTACCTTTTAATATATTAATTAACTTTAAATAACTAAACCTCCTTAGTTATTAAAGTAAACGCTAATATAGCTATATATAGATTTAATATACTACTTATTAACTATATCTTAAATATATACTTAAGTTTAATCTCTATTAAAGGCTATACTATATATTTTTTAAAATATCTTTAAAAAAGCATTATATTAGCTTAAATAGTAATTAATTTTACTTAATACTAGTAATAGAACTTAGTTAACTACTTTTAATACTTAGTTAAGTGTTTTATAATAAAGGATATAGTTTAGCTTAATCTTTAATATATTAAAATAAATAAGCTATTATAAAAACTAAATTAAATAATAGTAAAGTACTATATCCTTAATATATCTATACTATTTATTATTTACTTTAATATTCTTTATAGCATTTACCTAGTTTTTTATATTAACCTCTTTAAATATACTACTATTAATTCTCTTTTATTATAAATACTTACTAACTTTTAGCTAAATTTAACTCTTTTTCTTTTAAAAAATAACTTAAACCTTTTTAAGTATAAAGTAAAGGAGATCTTTATAGTGTAAAATATATAAAGCTAAGGTAAATAATAGAATATTTTAATTTACTAAAAGGGATATATTTAATTAATTTAAGAACTATTAAAAAACTTTAGGGATATAAAGGCACTTTTTTACTATAAAGTATAATAAAGAAATATATAAATAAGTAATAAACCTAAGTTAATATAGATTTAGACTCTTAATTTATATACTAAGGATTAGCTTTAAACTATTTTATAATTAAACCTTTTTATTACTTTTCTATCTCTATCCCTTTACTCTTTTATATTCTCTATATCCTTTACTATAATATAATATTAATAGTTAAAAGGCTAGGGTTATAATTTTAATAGCCCTTTACTAATTCTCCCTTAACTTTCTTTAGCTTTTTATATCTTTAATTTTAAAAAAGTAGAGGTATTTAGTATTATATAATTAAAGTTATACTTAAAGGATCTATTTAACTTTAAAGAAAATAATAACTAAAGTAATTTTAACTTTAAAGACCCTTTACCTCTTTTTAATTTAATACTTTTTAATATATTAATAAAGGAGATATATTGCTTAGCTTTAAAAGTTAATTTAATAAAGAGTAGTTTATAATATAAGTAAATATAGATATCTTTTAAAACTATTTTAGAACCTACTACCTTACTAAATAATTATAGTATTTAAGGTAAAGATATAGTAGAGACTAGTTTTATTTTATAATAAAGATATTTTAATATAAATATAAAAAAGCAGTAGTTTTAAAAATAGTATAAGTATAACTAAAAATAAAAGTCTATTAAAATTTTAACCTTTATTTATAGGCTATAAATGCTTTAAAGGTCCTTTACTATATAATATAGAGCTATAGCTACTTTATATACTATACACTTCTATTAAATACTTTTAAAGGGTAGTAAATAGTATAGTAATAAATATTATAAAATAGTAAAAGAATTTATAGGTAGCTTTATACTATAGGCCTTATATAAATTATATTTAGTTAACGCTTATATTAATTAAAAACTAATTTAGCTAATAAAAGAAATAAAAAAAGAAGTAAGCTTTAAGGTAGGAGGGGTGTAAATAATATTTAAAATAATTATAATATCTTTAAAATTAAAGAATAAAGGAGTACTAAAGAGGTTATAAAGGCAATACTTAAATACTATAATTAATACACTTACCTTTTCTTTAATCTCTATTCTTTACTTAACTAAATAATAGTCTATTTCTATAGTAATATTAAGATAGCAGTAGTAGTACTTAAAGATCTTTAGTGTAAAATCTAAGCTTATTTTAGTGTTTTAAATATATATAAGGCATTTTAGCTTAATAATAAAGGGGAGGTAAAGGCGCCTTAGCCTTAGTATTAAAATACTAAGAATAGTATTAGTTTATACCTTAAAATTAATAAGGTAAAGATAGGATAGTTTTTTAAAGCCTTTATAAAATAGCTTTAATATATTTATAAAATTAATTTAAATAAATAATAAAGTAGTAGGAGGCATTAAAAGTATTTACTTATTTATAAAGGGTAATACACTAACTATAGAGGTAGAATACACTTAAAATAATTTCTAAAGGGTATTGCTAGCCCTCTATATATATTAAGTATTTAATATATATTAAATATTAAAGGACACTGCTAATGTATTATTTTAGAAAGTTATTACTTTAGACTTAGTGCTTAAAGAAGGGGTAGGTAAGGCACTTAAAGGCAGCACTTTACTATAAATGCTTTACTATATTAATAGTATTATTTACTACTAAAGACTTATTATAGTATTAATTATATTTTAAGTAGATTTATATAGGGACTATATTATATTTATTAAATGCTTTAATAGCTTAGATAAGGTAAAGCAATAATTTTAAAGTAAGGCTTTACACTACTATTAATAAAATAATTCCCTTTTAATAACTTTATAGCTACTATTTATATTATTAAAGGTAGGTTATTAAGGTATTTTATAAAAACCACCTAAAGTAGCTATAAGCTTTTAAAGTATATTCTAAAAACTACTTATAGTAGTAGTAGTCTTTTAAAATTTAGCCTTAGTTTTACTTAAAGTATTTTAAGGTTTTTTTTTTTAAACTATAGTAACTTAAGTATAAATATATTATTATTTATATTATTAAGCTATTTTAAAATACTTAAGGGTTAAAATTAGCTTTATTTTACCTATAGCTAAAGTTTTAATAGCTACCCCCTACTTAATTATTATAATAATATTATAGTATACTTAATATAATTCTAAACTAATAGTATAAATCTATAACTTTTAATTATATTCTCTCTTTACTATAATATAGGGCTAATATAATTTTAATTAATTAATTTCTAAAGGCTAGTAACTACACTTCCTATAGTATACTATATTATCTTTATATTAAATATAAATATTATTCTTCTTCTCTTTAATGCTTTTAAAGGAATTTTTATAGAAATTCCTTTTTATAGAGATTTTATTAATATACTACTTAAATAATAATAAAGGGAAAGGTATAAAAGCTTTAATAATAGCTAATATAGTTTTTAAACCTTTACTTAAGTTACTATATCTTTTTTATAATATTTTTAAATAAAAAATAAAATATACCTTCTCTATAAATAGTTTTAGCTTAATAATAGAATAGTTTTAATATATACTAAAGAAATAGCTACTTTATTTATAAATTAATATTAAAAGAATAAAGTTTTATATTAATTTATTAATATAGATACTTTAGTAATATTATAAAATAGTAGTAGAGGGCTAAGGGAATAATAAAAATATAATATTAAAATAAATAACTTTAAAGAATATAAAGGAGGGAAAGATTATAACTATTAATAGAATAAGTAGTAGGGATTATAATAGGCTTCTATTAAAAAGGAGTGTATTATATAGTAATAAATATATTTATTTTTAACTTTTATTTATTTATTTATTTATTTATTATTAACTAATATAAACTATATAACTAAGTAATATATAAAGGGTAGGGGCTATAGTAAACAGCAGACCTATAGAATATAAGTAAGATAATATTATTTTATAACTACACTACTACCACTCCTTTAGTATAATAATTTAATAAAGGGCTATATAATAGATCTAAGCTATTAGCTTAGATATATAGTAGTAATAATAAGGGAAGCGTTATAAAGCTATAATAGAACTATTATAGTTCTATAAAAATAACTTAGTAAAACTGTTATAATTTTATAAAAGAGACTTAATAAAGCTAAATAAAACCCTAAGTATTTACTTAAGCAAATGCCTATATAAACTAGAATAGTTTCTCTTCACTCTTTGCCCTCTTTTAGGGGGGGGTAAGATTAATATAAACTTTATTAACGCTAAAAAGCAGCACGCCTCTAGGCCAGTCCATAACATATTAAGGCCTTTAAGGCCTTTTAAGCCTTTAGAAATAATACTAAGGTTTTTTAAAGACTTTAATAATAAATAGCTACTTAAGCTCTTTACTTAACTATTAAAATAAAACTATTTAGTTATTACTTAAGTTAATTCTATTTAACTTAATAAGCCTTTATTTTATAATAGAAAAGACCTAAGTAAATTCTAACCTTAATAGTTTAAAGTTATTATTTACTTAGAATTTTATATTAAAAGCTTTCTCTTTAATTAAATTAAGATTAATTAAATTAAATTCTTTTTTTTTAATAAAGTATAAATTTAATATTAATATTAATTAAAATAGATTAAAATATTATAAGTTATTAATACTTAGGATTTTTATTTTAATACTTTATAGAAATAGTTTAAAGATACTATAGAAATATTAAAGAACTATAAAAAAATAATAGAGTTAAAATACTAAGGTAATATAATATAGTACTTTACTAAACTCTTTAATTTAAATAACTTAATAAATTAATTAAAAGTTACTTTATATATATATATCTTTAAGATACTTTTTAATAAAATTATTAAATTAATATACTTTAAATAAAAGGGACTACTAAACTTAAATAAAGATTTCTTTAATATAATTTTAAAGGTAAAATAGATCTATAAAAATATATTATTTAATTTAAGTTTAAATTAATAAAGAAAAGGTATACTTACTTTAACTTTAAAGCACTTAAAGTTAAGTTAATAAAAAGATTTATAAAACTAATGCCTTTAAGGCTTAAATTTATTTTTAAATATTAAAAAGCGTTATAAATTTAAAGGTATATAGTAATAGCTTATTATTAAGGAAGCTCTTTAAAGTATAAATTAAATAGTTATAAATTAAAGGAAAGTTAATAAGGTTAATTATTAATACTATAGGTAAGATATATATAATACTTTAACTTACTATACTTAAAAGAATATTAATAAAAAAAAGCTTTTAATTGCCTTAAAGGTTATATTATTAAAGTAAAAACTAAAGAAAAAGATTAATAAAAAGGAATTAATAAAATAACTACTATTAAAGATCTTCAAGATTAATATAGTATTTAATAACCTCTTAAAGTCTAGGTTTTAAAAGCTTTTAAAGTTTAATTTAGATTTTTAAATACTATTTATAAACTATTTAATAAAATAAAGTAATAAAAAGAAAAGAATATAGCTTTTATTTTTAAAATAGAACCTAACCCCTTTATTAAATAATTAACTATAAAAAAACCTTATATTAAGATAAGGCCTATTATAAATATAACTTTATTAATTAATAGTAAGGAATAGTCTATTAAAGTATTATTAAATAGTAGTAGTAGAGTTTTAGTATTTTCCTTATATATAATAAAAAACTAAAATCTATTATTAAAAAAGAGAATAAGCTATAAAACCCTTTATACTTTTAATAATACTTTAAACTTAATAAATAAATAGTACTTTACTATACCTTTAGTATTAAAGCATTAAAAGAACTACTATATTAAATTAATATTTAAACTTAATAACTTTAGTAACTATAATATAATTTTTCTTTATTAATAAATATAGATTTATTAGCCTATAAATCTATTTAATAAAGACATTAATTATATTATCTTTTTATTAAACTATTATAAATAGTATTATTATAGCTAAGCCTATATAAAAGAACTTATATTAAAATAAATTATAGCTATAAAAGCGACTTTTAACGCTACCTTAGCTATTATTTTAAAGGAATTTTAGGAATTTCTATTAATTATAATAAATAAAGCTATACTTTAGCTCCCTAACTATTAACCTTAGGACTATAAAATTAAGCTAAAAGAAGAAATAACACTACTTTAAAGTCCTTTATATATTATAAGTAAAAGGGAGTTATTTATATTTAAACTTTAGTTAAAAATAATACTAAAAATAAAAAGAATTTATAAATTAAATACACTATATAGTACTTTATTAATATTTATTAATAAAAAAGATTTAAAGGACTTATTACGCTTAATAGTTAACTTTAAAGGATTTAATAAAATTATTATTTTAGTAAAGTATTCTATCCCTTTAATATAAAAACTATAAAATTAATTATAAAGGGCTTAATACTTTATAAAGATTAATTTTAAGTTTAGGTTTTACTTTATTTAAATAGCTAAAAAATATAAATAAAAGATAGCTTTTTAATATAAATATAGCTTATTTAAATATTTAATTATGCCTTTTAAGTTAATAAATACTCTAGCTACTTTCTAAGCCTTAATAAATTACATTTTCTAAGACCTTATTAATATTAAGCTATTAGTCTATATAAATAATGTCCTTATTTATACTAAAAGCCTAAAAAAGTATAATAAATTAATTAAGGAAGTACTTTATAGACTTTTAAAGTATAATTTAATAGTTACCTTTTATAAGTATTATAAAAGAGTAATATAGCTAAAGTTCTTAAGATATAATATATTTATAGAAGGAATTTTAATATTAAACTTAAAGACTTTATATATAAAAGATTAGTAGGCTTCTATAATCTTAAAAAAGGTATAAAAATTTATTAACTTTATTAATTTTTACTACTACTTTATTAAGGACTTTTTAAAGATTATAAAGTTATTAATAGACTTTATTAAGCTTAATTAAAAGATATAAGCCTAGTTATTTAATATATAATAAACGTTTAAGTTGCTAAAGGCCTCTTTCTCTTTAATATTAGTTTTAATACACTTTAACCTATTAAAACTAATAATTATAAAGGTAAATATATTAAACTTTACATTAAGTAGTATCTTTTTATAAAGAGGTTCTAATAATAAGCTATACTTTATTACCTTTTACTTTTAAAAGCTATCCCTAACTAAAATAAATTATAAAATCTATAATAAAAAACTCTTAGCTATTATTAATTACTTTAAGAAATAGAGATAATACTTAAAGGAAGCTATATATTAAATTAAAGTGTTTTTTAACTATTATAATCTTAAATACTTTACTAAGGTTAAAGTCTTTAATTATTAATAAACTAAAGAGTTATAAAAACTATTTAATTATAACTTTATTATTATTTATTAGCTAAGTAAAAAGAATAATAAAGCTAATACACTATTATAACTACTTTAGTATTAACTTAAAAAAAGGGGAGAAAATAATTAATTTATAGTAATTATATTAAAGGAAAAGCACTTTACCCTTTTATTATTAATTATATTTTATTATATTAATAGTCTTTTTATTCTTTAATAAAACCTAGCTTTTATAATTTAAATTAAAAAGGTAGGACTTTTAAATAAAAAGTACTAAATAAGTCTTTAAAACCTTAAATTAAATAAGTACTTAATAATTAAAGATAAAATAATCTATTAAAAATAATATCTTTAAGTACTTAAGTTAATATAGTTAAAAGTTATAACTTTAAAGTATAATATAAAGGTTACTAAATATATAAATATAAATAAAACTATTAAGCTTATTATCTATAACTTTTAATAGCTAAAACTAAAACTAATAGTTAGGGAATATATATAAAGCTACTTTAAATATTAATATAATAAAATACTTTAATATACCTTTTATAAACTATTATAATTATTAAAACTCTACTATAAGCTATAGTAGTTTATTATAATAGATTTTATTATAAAACTATTAATAATTAATAAATATAACTTAATTTAAATTATAATAAACCTCTTTATTAAAATAGCTTACTTTATATTATTAAAAATTAATAATAAAAAAATAAAGGACCTTCTTTAAATCTTTATAAAAGAGTATTAAAGGTACTATAATATTTTACTAAATATTATATTAAACTATAACTTAAAATTTATATTTAAACTTTAAAAAGATTTCTTTAAGTTTATAAAAATAAAAAGTAAAATAAATATAGCTTTCTACCTTTAAATTAATAGTTAAATAAAATATATTAATGAAATCTTAAAAATATACCTTTAAACCTTTATAAATTATAAAATATTTAATTAAAAAGACTTACTATTAATAGCTAAATTTATTTATAATAACTTATTATTTTTTATATTAAATATAACTCTATTCTTTATTAATTATAAATATTACCTAGTAGTATATAACCTTTTATTAAAAGCCCCCTTTAACTTAAGTAGCTACTTATATATGTATTAAATAATATAAATATATAAAGAAATAAAGAAATAATTTATTAAAAGCTAATAATAAATAAAAGAATAGGTAAATAAAAGGTATAAAACCCCTTTAAAATATATAAAGAGCTAATTAGTTATATTTAATATAAAGAATATTTATATAAAGTAATTTATAAAAAAGCTTAATAAAAAGATATTAAAGCCTTTTTATATATTAAAGATAATTTTAAATACTATAGTTTAGTTATTATTATTAAAGAAATAATATATTTATAACTCCTTCTATATTTCCTTTATTAAACCCTTTTATATAAAAAAAAACTATTAACTTTAATTAAATCTTAAAGGAGGCTAAATCTATTAAAGCTAAAAACTTTTAAATAAAGGAAATATAAAATACTTAAACTATTAGTAATAATATAAAGTATTTAATAAAATAGAAAGGTTAGCTTATAAAGAAGTATTAAATTTAAAAACTTTATAAATATTTTATTAAAAATAAAGCTAAAGCTTTACTATATTAATTTATAATTAATAACTTAAGTAAGCTTTATAATTTAAAAGTTTATAACACTACTCTATAAGTATTATAAACACTTAAGGTAAGCTCTTTTAAAGGGGGGGGATTATATTATATATATAAAGGGTAGTGTTTAGCTAACTTTAAGTATTACTATATAATAAGTACCTTTTACCTTAGATATCTCTATTTATAGCTTATATATATAAGATTTCCACAGCCTTTAGAACCCTTAGAGGGAACCTAAACCTTTAGAATCCTCTAAGCCCCCTTAAGTGAGCTAAAGTCGATTATTATCTAAATTGAATCTTCGTATTCCAAGCCCCTTATAATTGGCCCTTGTCACAGTAGTGCTGGCTGCCGCACCTGCATCCTTCCGAGCCGATGACGCCTCGCCGCACAGCTTCTTTCCACACGTCTATCAAAAGTTCACGTCACTTTGCAAACTCCAGCGTCAGAATCGAAAATGGCATGAGCAGGACTACCGAGACCGATTTCCGACCGCATGAGAGCGGGGGTTTATCGACATTCTGCGGTACGTTTTCCAAACAGAACTCAGTCCACAATATTTTTGGACTGAGTTGGTGTTGCTATTATCATAGGTGGACTCAAGAACGCAGTCAAACCCCGGGGTCTGGTTACCTTGTCGTATTGACTACAAACATCTAATGACAGACGTATGAGTTCCTTTCACACTACCGAAACCCGCGCAAGTCACCCACAATCCCGCCCACACATATGCTTACATAAGTCTTGCCATTGTCAACGAAGATTAACGAAGGGACGGATGACAGATGCCCTGGATTTCAAGGAAATGAAACAACAATCAGAAAAAAGAACATGAGAAAATTAGAAAAAAGAAAAGAAAAGGGTTGAGGGGGATCCAGGATTGGTCCAACTCCCTTCACTCTTCAGAGGAGCCTAGATACTCCTGACGACCAGTCAGAATAGCCCCGTGCTGCTTTGCATCTAGACTCGCTTCCCGGAAAAGAGCATATTTCTGGTTGTGCCACTCCACACTGCTTATTTGCTTCCCGTCATGGGTCGTGAATTTTGCGTCGAATTCGGGGCGCAGGAAGTAAATGACGGAGAACTTGTCCTGACCAGCCCCGTCGGATGGAGGCACCACGCGATGGAGAGAGGAGGCGAGTGCACCTTTGGACAGGAACCGCAACGAATCCCCCACGTTGACAACGGCGTGGCCATCTCGTGGAGGAATAAACGCCCAGTCGTCGGCCCCAGGCAGCATAGCCTGCAACCCACCCGACTTGGAAAATACAACGGTCAGGGTCCCCATGTCCGTATGTGCCATGTTCCCGATTCGATCTCGGCTGCTTCCCCAAGCCAGATACTTCAGCATGGCCATGTTGGCCGCCGATGGTCTATCTTTGCGATGGCAGTCCTTCAAGTCGGAAGGAAGCTCCAGCTCTCGCGACAAGACGGAGAGGATGCAGTCGGTGTAGTCGTTGACTCGACTCAAGAATTTCTCAAAGAGTCGCAGGTTGTCATCAATGACCCGAGGCACAATCAGGGCATCCTCGCCGAAGATTCCATTGTTGTGGATCTTTGCTATGACTGTCAGCGTCTATTGTGGGGAGTGTTTCGGACCAAGGAAGAAGCCGTGGAGTTGCCGTCTCCCTGCTCAACGCAACCACGCATACCGAAAAGCTCTCATAACCGTCCTTTCTCCCAGCAAATGGTCCAACGGAGCAACCGGCTCGTTTGTAGCTAGAACTACATGTTTAGCCGCGCTGTTCTCGCCTCGTTGGCATTCTTACGACACGTACCCCAAGAGTCTCGACGGAAGATATTTTTCTGTACTATACTCCTCTTTCTCGTCAAGAGACATGGCAAACACGGACTCTCCCACGGCGGCGAGCTCGTCGACAAGCCTCAGGATGTCCCGTGTAGACTCATGACGGAAGTCAAGATAGAAGAAGCCATTTACTTTGCACGCCTCGACGAGGTCCCGCGTGTCATTTGCATCTCCAGCGAGGAGACCAGCCAGCGAGACGGATTTGAGGTCTGCCTGCTTGAAGGGTTTTGAAGAGTCCATTTCCAAAGAGCGAGCGAAATAAACGGGACTGTGTGGGGATGGATTCGGTCTAGATACGGTGCACCAGAGTGTTGGTTCGCAGTGGTTTATATTTTCAAGCTGACGGAACTATGGAGGTGCGACGTTGGTCATGGGCATGGTTTGACAGGCTCAACACAAATTGCGACGTGCCACATGCGTTCGCGTTCTCCAATCACATAAGCCTGGTAGATCGAGATGACTGGCGTGACTATGACAGGTACGAAGGAAAAAAAACGGTCAAATCGATATCTTATGAATTCATGTCTCCGTAGTCATCTCGAAAAACCTTCCATTTCAAAACGGCAAACACCGAGACGAAGATTTGTCTCATTCCGCTGAACACGATGTGACCGCAGCAACAGCAACGAGCAGTATGCCGGCATGAATTTCCGACCCACGAGACGGCGGCAGCACAAAGGCCCTTTCTCGGCCAGATGGATGCCATGCATCCCTCGTGTACAGTCCGCCGACATACTTAAGGAACAGGCGATGCACTCGTTTCCGCTCCCATCACGGGATGATTCATTCTTGACACGCTCGCAACTCCTCGCGCTTGCCTTGCCCTGGTTAGACAAGTACCGCCTCCCCCCGACGATGACGGCACTCCAAACGAGAGACTTCAATGCCCTGAGCTTGGCGCAGCCCACCGACTTCAAATCCATGTTGAAGTCTGGTCAACTTCTCTGGGGCACGGGATGTCGAATCCCCCACGAAGAAGCAGCACGAATCGTGGCTTCCACGCCGTATCATTTCTGTTTCATCGACGCGGTACGCTCGACTCGAGGGAATCCTCCCCATCCCGCACCTGTCATGATTGTGTGTGTCCGTAGCACACAATAAGAATAAACACATATAAACATATAATATATATATATATATTAAAAAAAAAATAAAAAATAAAACTGTCGAACCCCTTGATAGGAACACACGCCCCTCAACGCGACTCTGCTCGTCAGCCTTATCCGCACCATCCAGTACCACTCGACCGGCGCCATGGTCCCCTTTGTACGCATCCCGGCCTGCTCCCCCGAGCTGTACAACTACGCGCTCAATGCCGGTGCCGGCGCCGTGCTCATGCCGCATGTCCAAAACGCCCGGCAGGCAGAACGGCTCGTCCGGCTGGCGCGCTTCCCGCCCCGAGGCGATCGGAGTTTTCCTCCCGCGGCCCTGATCGGCGACGAGCAGAACCGGACGCCGCGCGGGGTGACGACGTATGAGGTGTGGAACGACCATGCGGCCGTCATTTGCCAGATTGAGGATGTGCAGGGCGTGGAGAACATCGAAGAGATTTGTGGCGTTTCTGGCGGTGCGTGAATGAAACCCCTCTACTTTTTTTTCTCTCTCTTCTTCTTCTTTTTTGTTTTCTCCTTTACTCTTTCGTCACGCCGCATAGACTAAAACCCCTCGGACGCATCATGACGTCCAGTCGACGGCCTCTTCATCGGCACGGGCGACCTGCGCATGAGCATGCGTCTCGCCCCCGGGACGCTCGACGGCGACGAACCCGTCTTCGTGTCCGCGCTGGACAGGATCCACGCCGCGGCCAAGACGCACTGCCTGCCCGTCATGGGGTTCGGCATCTCCCCACGCGTCATGCGCCGGCGGATGGATATGGGGTGGACTGCGTTCATTGTGCACGGAGACGTCGATGCCATATGCACGTCGGCCAAGCAGGCGCTGCGCTCGTATCGCGATGCGTCTTCCGGCCGCGAGGGGCTGGAGAGGGCTGCCAAGCTGTAAGGAGTCGGGGTTATTGTCGGAGAGCTTTCCGCGTTGAGATTTGCGCGGTATGGGGTGCCGATGTTGCATAGCTGGGTATGCTATGTTGGGAGGCTTTGTCGGGGTTACTGGTCTGTAGTTTGGTTCATGTAGACGAAAAGAAGGACTTGGAAAGTACAGTACCATGTCGTTTCTATTACGTAGACGTAGTGTTGCGTCATAAAGCCGTCGTGACACCGGGTTCCCCGCGTAGCATCGGTCGAGATGAGATCGTATGGACGACCGGGTTCCGCAGTCAATGTACTACGTACAGCTACAAAACAGGCTGTAAAACAAACAAGGAAGAAACAAAGTAAAAAAAAAAAAAGAGACAACAGTAGACAGTATGCCATGTCCAACCCGCCTCCACTTCTTCTCGCCCCATCTCCAAATCGTGTTACACACGTATCGACGCGCCGGAGCCTGTCTAGACGGGGCGTTCTGCAGCGGCCATGATGCTGCCCAAGGACAATCGTGACATGACGTCAGCAGTAGACTCGACGCAATGTGCTTCTCCAAAGAGGACGCTCACGACGGGGGAAAAGGGGGCCTTTCTCTCACCGAGCAATGTGCCGTCTCCGGCCGTCCATCCAGTCCGTGATTCCGGAATGACAGGTGTTGCGATTCTGTTCCCCACGTGCGTCAGCCGGCGTTCCGCCACCCACGGATATCTAATTCAAAAAATCAACGCAAGAGGGAAATGGGCCGGTTGGGAAACCCACGTCAAAGACCACGACCGTTCCGTTCTCCCACCTCACGCGGCACTGCAGATCCTGACTGTCGGTGAGGTGACGGAACAGGAACTGCAGCAGCAGGTCGCTCTCCTCCTTCTTGAAGCCGACAATGCGCCTCGTGTACTGCGGGTTCACGAAGAGCGCCTTGGCCCCCGTGCGGGAATTCGTCCGCACGACGGGGTGAATCGTGTCGACGGGCTCGCGGCGCACGTAGCCGCCGCCGGCGATGGCCCTCGCCGCCTGATCGCGCGAGGTATGCACCGCCTGCAGGCCGTCGAGACGGCTCCTGAAGGCGGGACTCAGCCGCTCGTATGCGCGTTCCGCGTCCGCGAAGACGGTGTCGCCGCCGTCGGGGGGCACCTCGAGCGCGTACAGGAACGTCACCCCCGGCGGCTGCACGTCGAACGAATTGTCGCTGTGCCACGCCATGGAGTGGGTGTGCAGGGCGAAGAAGTCGGGCGAGAGCGTGTTTCCGGCTCGGGAGTGCACGACGTGGATCTCGGGGTGGCCCTTGGGGGATCCAGAGTGGGAGTGCAAGAAGAGGCGGCCGAAGTAGCGGCAGTAGTCGACCACGTCGCCGATGGGCAGCGAGGCGAGGTCTTGGTTCGGGAACACTGGGTGGCGTCAATGTTGGTTCATTGTCCATGTGGGATATGCCGCTCTGAGAAGAAGCAAAAGGGGGGGGGGGGGGGGGGGGGGGGGGAAGGGCAAGAGAATACCCAACACTTTCTTTTCGTTGGTCAAGAGCGCCAGCTGGTCTTTGCCTCGGTTGCTGAGCGTGCTCAGTTGCACGCCCGTGACTTCGGCACCGAGCGTTGCGGTGAGGTTCCGGAGCTTGCTTCCTGGTGGGAGGAGGTCGTGGAACGTATTGGTGGCTGTGAGGGCGCGTTCCGTGTAATCGAATGGTTGGAGAGGAGGATATCTAGGAGAGAGGACGTTCAGTGCGCCGTCAGTACATCCATAATGTCACGCCGTTGCACTTGTCTGTGTGGCATTACTCCCAGGTCCTCCGTCCTCGTTCAGAAAAAAAGGGGGGGAGATGGCAGAGAGGACAAACTTGGCCTGCGGACTCTCCCAGACGGGCAGGTACTCGGGATGCAGCACAGGAGGATATTCCTTGGTGCCGTTGATTTCATCTTTATCGGCTTCACTTAGGGGTTTGTGCTCTGACGGAAGGCCCAGGTTGAACTCGGTCGACTTGTCGACCTCATCCGTCATGCCCTTCTCACTGGGCTTGACCGACATCTTCGGCTCCATGGTCAAGAAGCAGTCGAACAAAAACCGTGGGAGAAGCTGGATTCTCCGTCTACGTTTGGGCTGGACGAAAGCCTTTTTATACCCGTGACGGCGGCTCCATGTAGGACAGCCACCTCCCTTTTTCTTGAACATTACTGCTATACCTTTGGTTGGTAAGGCGTTTAAACTCTCCTGGCTGATGGCTTAATTCTGGCTACGGCAGACCTGGAGTTCGGTGTCCGCAATCCAGGGGCTGCAATTCAAACCCACGCCACCTTGTGGCAGCATCCTGAACGCAAACGCTCCTTAATGCCCTGAAGACCACTCAGAAAATCCCAAGCTCTTTGGATAGCGGACATATTTGGAATTGCTCAATAAGAATAGTGGCGGTGTAGTGGCTAGCGCGTTGGAAGCAGGGAGGCAAGAGAGCTGGATTGCGCTGATATCCGTTTTCCAACACAAACGCTGTCCAAGACTGTAGGTTACACGATGAAGGAAATAAAAGGCAACAAAAAGGCTTTATACCAGCATTCCTCGCGAGACTGGACTCTGCGTTCTCTGTAGGGAAATGACCATGTCACCTTTTATTTTCTCGCAGACTCGTCATAAACACGTCCTTTAGTTCATAAGGAGACTCTGATGGCGCCGGGAGATTCTTCTGGAGAGAGCGATTGACAGCAACAATGATGAGCGTGCTCCTCCTGGCGAATTTACAAGCATTTTCTAGGCCCTCGGCGTCATCCACAAAGAACTTTTGCTCATACGGCAGTCCCCGAACCAAGGCAACAAGATTCTCTCTGCGTATCGCCATGGGATGATTTCCCGTCGAAGCATGCACTCCATTATAAATGACTATGTGGGCGAGGTTCGACGGCGATGTCCCTGCCAACAGTGCATTATTCCCAGCATGCATGACGAAAGATCCATCGCCGTCGATGCAAAATATACGACCGGACAAAAATCCCATGCTCACGCCATAGCTCAAGGCGTAGACATGACCCATGGCTCCGAGGCAGAAGAAGTTGCGGGCCCAGGAGCGCTTCATCTCCTTGCAGAGCATGTAGTACTCGCGGGTGTTGCCGCCGAGCGACGAGATTGAGACGTCTTCCGCAGTCATCTGGCCAATGATGCAACGAATGGTGTCCTTTCGAGACAGAGGGAGATGGGATTGGGGCCGGGATATCCATTCTGTCATGGCGGGATCGCTGATCCTTATGGAGGAGGCAAATTCTGGTGGCTCGTCGACCTCATACTCGGCAAAGGTGTCTCGAGCGGCGATCAGCGCAACTGGCGTCTTCTCCTGCACTGACCGGGCGAGGAGACGAGCGACGGCATCCTTGGCGCTATATATGCACGTGGGAACTTCTTCGTAGGGAATATCGTTGGTCTTCAGATGGCTGAGCAGTCGCGGCCCGACAGCAGCATCCTGCAGCTCTTCTTCCTCGGCGGACTTGCCGCGCCATCCTATCAGCAGCAACATGGGAATACCAAAGACTTCCTTGGCGGCGATGGACTGTAGCGGGCTGAGGGCGTTTGCGAGCCCCGAGTTTTGCATGTACACCATGGCGATGTTGCCCGTAGACAGATGGTAGCCTGCGGCCAGCGCGACGGCCGCGCCCTCGTTGGCAGTGACAATGTGCTTGGAAACGGGCTTCGTGGCACAGAAGAAGGTCAGAAGCCCGCTGATATTCGTGTCTGGCACGCCAAAGGCTGCGCGGATTCCGTTGGGCTGGAGAGCCACATCATCGAAGCGTTTTGGGTCGAAGGGCATGTTGAGTCTTGACTCTCGACTCTCAATTGTGGGATATGAAGGAAGGATGTGGAAAGAAAAGACAGGATCAGAAACTATCTATGCATGCTCCTCACAGTGGATAGAGGAACGGCCCGTTGCTTGATCATTTGCACGTCAGCTGCCGTGGGAGTCTTAGTCCAAAGTTCAGAGTCTCCCCTTTTGAGTCCATTTCGAGCACCGGATTCATGCACAAGCGGCATGTCATTCCGTGTCATTCTACACATTTCTATGTCATTGGATGTCATTGGATGCAACCGAACCAACGGGGAAGGCGAAACCACCGATCTGGGGGACGTGCCTGCCGTCGTAACCAGCAATGGCGACAATTCACTTCCGTGCAGTGCAGACTCCGATTTCGGAGATGGAACAAGATAACATTTGATTCTTCAGACAGATACGCGGCTTGCGTACTTTTCTCAGAACAGTGGTTTGACAGCCAAGCTTCACTCAGGCACCGTTTGCAATCCATCATCCAGTCCCTCCTGCGGAACATCCAGAATTGTCAGATTCGCCACGAAACATGATCTCTCACCATCACAACCACCGACGACTCCAAAAGGATGCCGAAGTGGAGGCGGCACCATGTGTCCAAAATCTCTCGTGCTGGGCCGATGCTGCATCAGAAATTCGCTCGTGGCCCGAGTACCAACCACAGCCGTTACGATCTCTCCCCTTCGCCGCCATGGAGCTGGGTATCGCGAACCTGCTCTATAAAGACGAAAGCCGGAGATTTGGAACAAGCCTTGCGTCTTACAAAGCGCTCGGCGCGCCATACGCACTCTACAACATCCTGGCCAAGGAAGTGCACTTGCGGACCGGCGAGAGTCCATCGTCTGCTGAGCTCAGGGGCGGCAAATATCGCCATGTTACGGAATGCCTGACTGTTTGCGTCTCAACTGACGGCAACCAAGGCAGATCACTTGCGTACGGGGCCAAACTCTTTGGTTGTCGTTGCATCATCTACATTCACAAAGACGTGAATCAGAACCGAACTCAGAGAATGAAGGACATGGGTGCCGTCGTCATTCGTGTTGATGGTGACCACAAGGCATCTGTTGAGAGAGCCAGGGAGGATGCTCGCATGAACGACTGGAAGTTTGTGAGTAGTTTGTGCTGGGACGATTTTGCCAATGAGATTCCCCAGTATATTATGAATGCGTACATGGTGATGGTCCAAGAAACTATCAGTGCCATCGACAACATTCAAGATATCACGCACGTCTTTGTTTGTGGCGGCATGGGCAGCATTTCTACCGCAATATTCCTTGGCCTCTACCTACATATTCAGGGCCTTCAATGTCACTTCGCCTCCGAAGCAAAAAACAAGATGCCTCGTTTTGTTGTCGTCGAGCCCTCTGAAGCTGATTGTTTGCTGGAAAGTGCAAAGAAGGGATCTCCACAGATGTGCAAAGGAAGTCTTAGTACCCTGATGGCCGGTCTAGCCTGTCGCTCTCCGTCCCCGGCGGCATGGAAGGTTCTCGCCTGGCTGGCGAGTGATTTCCTTGCCGTGCCAGACTCAGTTGCCGTGCATGGGATGAAAGCGCTGGCTGGTGGTCAGCAGCAAATGGATGTTCCTGTTGTGTGTGGGGAGTCATCCGCTGCTACAATGGGTGTACTGATAGAGGCGAGCAGGAACAATGCTCTCCGTGAGAACCTGGGACTCGATTCCGACAGCCAAGTTCTTCTCTTTGGCCTCGAAGGAGCAACTGATCCCGAAATGTACCAGAAAGTGGTCGGATTCTCTCCCGAGACAGTGTTTGAAGCCCAGAGCGCGTACCTCTCTGGCAATGAAATGGCTGCGGATACGTTGAAGTATCGTTGATTGCAACCGTGGCCGCGTTTGACGAAATGGGACAGGCACGCAAAGGTCAAGCTGTACTGTACGTTGGAACCATGGAGACTTGAGAATCCGGTACGGCATGTCACGCCTGTCCTTGCTATTCAGAGAGGCGAAGAAGGAGGCTGGATACCTTGTTCCCGCATATTTGTCACAGCAAGGCCACTTTAAAATTACTGTAATCCCTGCTTGCAAAACAGTGGTTTAAGACCTGCATTCTGCGGGGGATCCTCGGTGCTAGGATTGACTACATTAGATTCCCATTGTCTTGCACAAACACACCGGTGAGACGTAGCTTCCGAGTGGCGCAAAGGCAGCTCCTCTCGAGCATGGATGGCCCCCATATATCCCACGAGACCTTGGCAACGCATCAACAGGGGACTGTACTGAAGAGGCGCGATGGGTTGTCTATGCCCGTGTTGACAATGCTGAATTTTATTAGTCCCGAGTTGGACCAGGTACCGCCAAATATTGAGGCTTGTGCAGCATTTTGCTCATCAAGACCTCGGGCTCTGTGTCGCGGATTGCAAAATCGACGTTATCAACTGCGGCTTCAATCACTGTTTTCTTGGGTACAGGGAGAGACTTTTGGTAAATGGTTGTCCTTTTGAGCACCCGTGTGAGGGGTCTATGTTCAATACAGACAATGTGTTACTTGAAGAAGATGAAGACCGTTTTGTCCCGATAGTCTTGGGTCCTGACGGCAGTCGGACCACGCCTGATGATATTATGTCTAATGAGGATGGTAAGCAGACGCTGAGAGGAAACAGTTCACGTAAATATGTCCATAATTGTCTAGCTACGTCAACTCTGATGCACGTATGATGAAGTATTGATCCAGGTCTGATTCTAGATTTAAAGTCAAGCGGGAAGCACAAAAGCAAAAATATAAGACCCGTATTTGCTACGCAAGGTACATTCACAAATTGAATCGGATGTTCTGCATAATACCATGATACCCAAAAGAGAACGCCCATTGGGTGGGCATGGTTTATTTCTTGCTGAGAAAAGCGAGGGCAAGAATGCCAACTATGCAGCATATCGTGGCTGACAAGACAAGTCAGCGTCCGAGGTCCCGAGTGAGGCGTCCGAGAGACAGCGGGATACGGGCGTCACATACCAATGACCACGTTCATGTAAAAGTATCCTACCGCCCGGGCCAAACCGCCCGATAGTACTGGCCCGACCAGCATGCCGGTGTTCCAGAAGAAATTGGTGATGGAGTAGGCGGAGGACAATCGGCCGCTGGGACCGAAACGGTGGGGGTTTTTGGTCTGGGCGTCCTTGACGACGTCTGCGTGGGGAGTTCGATTCACCACGTTAGACTTTCAGAAAAAAAAAGGAGAAAAAAAAAAAAAGGGGCGGGGGGGGGGGGGTTCTTCTCCTCGAAATGATTCGCGCTCTCGGAGGATGTGCGCGGGAAAACATACTCGTCATCTCCAAGATGCCGGATCCACTGACCAGCGTACGGGCAGTTCCTATACCAACCAGAGACATCATGGTGATGATTTGGCTTTTGCTCTTGCCACTCAGGAGTCGCAGCCCGTCTTCTGCCGCCGCGCCCAGGAGCCAGAGGAAAAGCCCCATGCCGAGGAGCCCGACCCCCGTGGGAAGCCGGGTGCCCGACCTGTCCTTTATCATGCCCATCAGGGTGGAAAGAAGCAGGGACGGCAGCTGCAGGAACAGGAACATGAGGCTGACTTGAGCGGTGCCCCAGCCAAAGGTCCGGTAGGCATGCAGCGGCAACGTGGTGTCGAGGCTGAGCAGGACGATGGACATTGTGCTATGGCAGGCTATGGCGGTGAGGGCGCGTGAGCTGGTGAAGATGAAGAGGTAGAAGTTGTCGGGCGACGAGACGGCCTCGGGGCGTGGTTCCTGCGGCGGCGTGGCGGACGTCGGCTCGATTCTGTTTCCCGGGGGGCCGTCGGGGAGGAGTGGTGTTTGTTCACTGGCTTCCGTCACGTCGCTCGTCTCCATGGCCTCGACGTCGAGCGATGCATCCCCCTTGGGCGGCAGACCCTGCTTGTTTTCAATCATGACGAACCGCATCATCAAGTCGATGGCCAGCATGGCGAGGGCGGTGCACCACGTCATCCAGTAGCCGACCAAGGGCAGCAGCACGCCCGAAGCCATGGATCCAAACAGAAGTCCTGAGGTGTAAATGGAAGAAATCGCGCCCAGGGTTTTGCCCGTGTCGTCCTGTCCCACCGTCTCGGTAAGTGTCGAAAGACCGACGATCCATGCTGCATTACCGCCAATGGCTTGGATTCCGCGCCCGATTAGAAGAACGGGTACTGGAGAAGGACCGAAAGGAAGGAACAAGACACATCTCATCAGCTTTTGGTGCTTTCAACAGAAATGCAGGGACGGACAGAACAAAAAAAAAAAGCCACGCACCGGATGGCGAGATCATAATGACAATCGTGCCCATCATCTCGGCCACGAGCGACGCAATGAGAGACATTTTCCGATTTGGGGCCTTGTCCGCCAGGTAGCCGATCCACGGACTGGTGAGCATGGAAATTCCGGCGTGGAAAGACAGGACGAGCGAGGTGGCCGCTTGCGTCTGCGACTTGTCCACGTGGAGACGGTCCTCTAGCATGACGGGCAGGATGGGGACAATATAGCTCTGCAGGAAATTCTCTACTTGTCGTTAGGACCTTCTGGCGCGGATGCTATGGGGGAGAAATCCAACGATACCCGAGAAGAGAGCAATGGCAATGCAGGAGACGATGAACCATCTGGACGACCGCCACCGGAACCCCAGGGGCATTGTCTTCTCAACTGCCATGATTTGCGATGGAGCGACGACCGCGCCAAAGGGGAGAAGAAAGTTTTTTACGACGTGGTGCCAGATGAGAACGTGGCAAGAAGGGGGGGTAAGTCGTCAATGATGGATGGATAGCACGAGATGTAAACAGGAACGAGCGCCTTTGTCTTCGCGTCTTGGGCGATCAGGCCCCGTGTTAAGAAAAGAAAACCACCCAGACCCAACATCATTGGAATATCAAGAACACGTCAGACGTTCTATTCATGGAGAGCAGGATCCCTATTCGAGCTGGACAGGCAAAAAAAAAGCCAACGAAAAGAAGAGATAAAGAAAAAGAAAAGAAAACCTGAGACATGCAGCGGAAAAAAAAGAATACGCCGGAGCCAAGAAACACGCGACGGAAGCCGGCCAATCGACTCATGGAGAAAGCACAAATCGCGAAGGACGAGAAGCGCCACCAGGATATAGGCACGGCCGTATCATGTCATGGGCACGTCGATACGCGGCAGCAGGTTGTCGACGCTGGATTTCCACGTCAAGCTTGCAGGGGGACGTTGTGGACCCTCGCCATGGAATCGTCAACCAGGCCAACGTAATAACGTGTTGGCATCGACGCTTTACCGAGGCTTTACCCCTCGGACAGACCCAGCCGGGGAACGGGGAGCTGAGATGTCTCAGCCGTGTCGATGCAGAGTTGGTGCGTCGTCTCGAACCACGAATGGCTTTTGGCATCGTCATCGTCGACGGCGAATGAGAATGCGTACCGTACGCACAAATGCAGAACAAGGGCTCGATCACTCGGGCTTTTTTTTTTTTTTTGTTTTTTCCCTCACATGCTTGTGGATGTCCGGAGCTATTTGAGCGAAACGGGACGAGCATCGACTGGTCGGCCGGATCCTCCCGCCTGCAGCGAGTGGCTTGCCGAATTCCCGGATCGGATGTGGCGGAATCAAATCGACTCGCGTTGGGTGAGAACAAGTTGCCGATGGAAGTTTGGACGGCCCCGGCGTGGAGGAGTGATGCTTCTCTGCTGACTAACACGGGAGTGCGGGGAAGAAAGAGAACAGGCAACCTGTTTCACAAGAATGGCTTGTGGATGCACGTGACTCGACAGCCAAGGCGGTTTGTCCACGTTGCCCACGACGAACATACATGGTCGCCGGCTTGACATTTTTTTCTTCTTTTTCCTTTTCCCTTATTTTTTTTGGTTGTCTGTTTGTCTCTGCTTCACGCCCGACACTGGGTCTTTCGCGTCCCCCGCATCCTCTGCACAAACGATCGCTTCTCCTGCGCCTCCTTCTCGGGCTCCTCGTGCCAGATCTCCGTGCCTCGAATCCAATCCCACCAGGCTGGCGACCACGACCACATCCAGCAACGGGCTCTCTTCCGCCTCCGGCGCGGACAACAGAAGCACGCCTTCGCTCTTACGTTGGAAGAGCGAGCCTTGGTGGCCTACATGATGATACACCGCCACGGTCTCCGCATTCTCGTGCCGCGGCTGCTGAGGCGGTGCTGCTCCTCCCGTGGGGGCATGACGACGGAATCGAAAAAGGGTATAGCGCAGCGTGCCGTGGTCAAGGGGGTGGATCTGCCATTCGTAGTGCGCGAGATCGTCGTCTAGACGGAAGCCAAAGTACGGGAAACGAATGACGCCTGCGTTGGTTCTGACTCGCTGGAGCGGGTATGTCGTTGAGATGTCCATGTGTCGGGTCTCATCCTTGTCCAGGGCGACTGCCAGACCGAAGACGTCTGTCGACGCGGGAAGCGTGCTACGACGAGGATATACATGTCAACATCGTCTCTTCCCCTTCCGTGGTCTATACGTCGCCGACGGCATCAAGACTCACATGTTGACCTCCGGACTCATCCCGCCGTTCTCAATTGAGGGCTGCGCACGCACCGTGGCGGATGCAACGCCATCTTCTCTGCTCGTCTCGACATCCTGACGAACCACATAGCGGGGCGCAGCATGGTGCATCGCCGCCTCGCGGTCCATCGTGTTGAGTCGCGTCTTGAACAGCCTGCTCCCCATCAAGGCCGGGCCCACAAGATGCTCGCCGCCGAGGGGCGACGTGTTGATGGCCTTCTGATATGGCACCGTCGCATCATACAATGACAAGTTCGGCGTGCTATGCTTGGGAAGATAGAGGACGCGCGACAGGTGCGGGGGAAGAGCAGACGGCTTGCGCCCGAGGCCACTGTCGAGATCGACATGGAAGAGCCTGTCGCTCTGCCTGGACGAGGCAAGAATGTCGTACCCCGCCGCTCCAGATTCCGCCATGGTCGATGGGCGTGGGCGTCTGGAACAAAAGGCCTGGGGAGGATTCCTTTTCGCGGTCGATACTACCTGCAAAGGGGCGTTGCCGAGGGCAAATCCCGGGTGCTGCCGATGAAGAGAAAGAGACGGCGAAACCAAAGGGCGGCAACTCTCACCATGGGGTGTGCGTCCTAGTTATACGGTCATGGGCCGCCTCCAGCGTCTAGTCAAACGCATTCTGACAACCCCTTCTCTCGATAGACGGCGGGCGCAGCTTGTTGCACCAACCATCGCCGCGGCTATTCAATAATCAACCGACCGCGCAAATGGGATGACTGGAAATGTGATTCGGACGGGACAGGTCATGCACCGCCGACAAAAGCTGATCACGCGCCTCGCCACCACCAGAGACCAACGTCACGCGTGCTGCCAGTGCTGCCAATACAAGCGCGTTATTTGCGCCATGCGGCGCCGTCTGCACACATCAGCCCTTTCTTGACCGACCAGGACACGCAGGTAAGCTTGTAAGATGCCCATTCAACACTCGTGTGACATGTTCAGACGCTCATAAACTCCTGGACCCAATGGCGGGCCCCTATTCGCAAATGCAAGCCGACACAACCCCCTCCGTCTATGACACAACAACCAAAGAGACTCGATCGCTCAAGCATGCGTGAAGGATTCGCATCGTATGCTCTTTTCTTCTCTTTATCCATCCAGGTCCAACTTGCAACACCATCTATATGCAGAATGCCCTTACTCGACGCTCGCTTCATCCCAGTCGACCCATCGCCGAATCACGCCATCCACCTGGCGGATACCGCTCCTCGTAGCCCGCACCTCGAACCACTCCCTGTGTTCTCTCCCACACGCATGGCAAGTCGCCATGTCGGCGCGCAACCCCATGCCCGCCAGCTCGATGTGGATCAAGCGCTCGACCTTGCGGCAGTGAGGCGTCATGCGCGGCGTCGGGCTCGTCCCCGGCCTGTCGTCGGCGCCACCCACGTACGGGTAGTAGCGCAGCATTTCGATATCGTAACCGCACTGCCGCTGCCACTGGTTCATTCGCCGCTGGACGTTGGCCGCCCTGCCAATCTTGAGCAGCATGGTCTTCTGCCCGGGCTCGTCACGGCTACCATGGGCGAATGCGGACACGGCGTCGCTCGCGCGGCGGCCGCGGCCAGACGGCCTGACGGCGGGGCTACCCGCGAGAAGAGACCGCGCTGCCTCGGTGGGCGGTTTCGACTTTTGCGATTCGGGCGTGAGCCAGAACATGTAGATGTAGCCGCCTTCGTCCGAGTCGGCATGTGGCTTCGCGAGCTCTGCCATGAGCGCCGACGCAGTCGTCACGTCCAGGCTGTCGGGAATCAGATGTTTGAAGCGGGCCGTCTGCGAGGGTGTCGATGTCCCGAAACGACCCGGTGCTCGTCCGTGTGCGGACGGCCGCTGCAGATCCGGCACGGACGCTGTCGTCGGTTTCGGTTTCTGCACGGGACCCGGCTGCGGTCGTGGCTTCGGCCGCGGCCGGGCCGGACGGTCGACGTCCGCCGAGGGGATGGGGAAGCAGAAGCAGAGCGTCAGCTTCGGACGTGCTTTCGCGCGGTGGGGGTTCCCTTTCGGCGGCGTCGGCCTGCCGGTGCCGTCCTTGCGGGACTTTTTCTCCTGCAGGTCCATGATGCCCAGTCTGTCGGCGAGGGTGTCGAGGCTCGAGCGCTCCTCGGGGATGGGCTTCGCGTGTCGACGCGGGGGTACCGGGCTCGACTGCGCCGAGTGGCCCGCCTGTTCCTTGTGCTGCCAGCAGTAGAGCGTCTCATCGCCGAGGTCTATCCCGGCGTCGCGGCCTCGTGGAGGTGTCGCGTCCCGAGCACAGCTGGCGACGGGCCTTCTGCAGGGCCGGCCGCTCGACGTGATGCCCCTGCATGTCGAGCCCGGGTTCTTGGAGTCGGCGCGGTCGAGGCGCGATTCGGGCGTGTTGGCGACAAAGGGCATTTCGCGTCTGGCGCCGTCGTCGTCTGCTCCGGACGGGGGGGAGGGCTTACTTGTCCCTCGTGAGGCGGGGGGGCGAGAGGGCCTCGATGCGAGGTGATGGAGGAACAAGAGGCCGCCGTGGGCCGCGGCTCGTACGGCTCGGCTGCATAGTTGAGCGCGAGGGAGATTCGTGGATTTCCGGACGAGGCCGGGGGAAGTCGTCGGCTGGAGCAGCTCGAGGGCAGCCATTGACGCGCCGGGGTGGCTGGGGTGGCTGGGGTGGCTGAGTGGCTGGGAAGAGGCTGGGGTCGGTGGCTGTGTTCGGAGGCTGTGCGCGTGCAGACTGGAAGCGGTTCGCGCCGAGGCATGGCGGAGTAGCCCCGAATGCTACCAATCAGGATTCCCGGCCACGAGCTACGGAACATGCCTTTGAGTGTGCGAGGTCGCCGACGAGGTCGTGAAAAGGATAGTGAGCCAATCGCACCAAGCCAAGATAGGGGATACCTAGCTTTCCATTTAACTAGGCTATAATTTAAGGTGTAGCAATTTTTTTTAGTATAATAAAGTATAATTATAGAGTATGTAATCATGGTACAGATCACAACACTCTCGGCGTACCGGTGTAGAGTAGGTTCTCGTCACCTCGTTGGCGCCTTCACTCGCAAAGGGACGATCAAAGACGGGTAACTTGACGACCTAAACCGTGATGGCAAGAAACAAAACAACCAAGGCGAGCTATCTTTCCCCTTTCCCACCCCTTGCTCCTGTCTCTCGCACAGCCTTGTCGGGCGCGGCGCAACCCGACAACATCGTTTCCTCCTGCCCGGCTCTCTTTCCCACGCACGCAACGTCTGCAGCTATTTCATTTTTCCCTACCCGCGGCCCTCCACAAGGCGAGGCGCTCGGCGTTCTGCACACGCAGCAGATCAAGCTGGTGCTGAAAGTCGGCATCCCGCTGTTCGGGCGAGAGGCATCGATCGGGAATCACGTCGGGTGTTTCTTCCGGTCTGGGGGGCCGAGCGGGCTGCTGCTGGGTACGCGCCGTCTCCTGCTCGGAGGGGACTGGCGGGGCGCGCTGCTGCGCGGCTCCGTCGTCAGTGACGGCGGCGGCGCGGGCCGGTCCCTCTTGTCCGGGCGTTGGGCCGGCGGGGTTGCCGCGGGCGGTCTGGGATGACTCGGTCGGGGGAGACATGGTGTACGGATGGATGGTGGCGTGTGGAGGTCGTGCGTGTGCGCGGAAGGGGCGCGTAGAGTTGGATGTTGGGGTTGGGAAACCCGGACGACGAGCGTGCCGGGCGCTGGGCTATAAATACCGCTTGTGCACAGGGTGGAGGAGGTGCGTGTGCGTCTTTGATGCCGAGAGCTCAGAAGGCTCACGGTCGGGTCCTGCCCATCCACGTGTCGTTGGTGTTGTTGTGAAGTGCGTCGTCCATGCCGCACGTCGCAACGCCGCAACGCCGCGCACTACACTTTCGGAAGACACCCGAGGCCACTCCAATAAGCCGTCAAGAGCATGTGGGGCGCGCGCCGTCCCCCGCACCAGGGCGCCAAACCAACCTCGTGACGAAAAAAAGCACCGTCGTGCCAAGGTCCTGGTGGCGACCAATCACCGGCCCAACTGGCCCCTCTAGCCCCGCGACCCACGACACACAGACCCAGGCCGTGGACCGACGGCCAATTGCTCGCTGGCCCGCTGCCGGCTCCGTCCCCCAAGCCCGCCCCCCCCCCCCCCCCCCCCCCCCCCCCCCCCCCGCTTAGTAAGCTCCCGTGCCGTCGCGTCTATTCCCTCCCGTCCTGTGCCTCGGCCATTTGCCTCTCCTCTCGGAAGTCGGCGTTGCGCGTCCGGATGGCCGATGACCTCGACGAGCCGAGACCGATGTGCCCTCACCGCTGCATGTCTCGCAAGAACGCATCGCTGCGACGCAGGGCCACGGGTTCGCAAACGCCGATCTAAGCGCCAATGCAGGTGAGACTGCTCGGATGACTGCGTTGGCCGTGGCAAAACTTGGCCGATGGAACCCGTCTGCTTATTTTTTCGACCTCATCCCCGCGCCGAGGCTGCCATCGGCCCGCAGTGACGGCCGGCAGTCTCGCTGTTCTTGTCTCACCTAGGTTTCATGACTCCGCCTTTTGACTGTCTCGACAAACGTCCAACGTGCTGAATGGACCGGCTCGTGTGGTCGGCCACTTCCACGAGCGTGTGGCCCCGTCTACACTCCACGTCATGTTACGTAACCCCTTGCCATCCACCTTTTCTGGACTGCCACGGACAACCATTCATGGACACACATGATTCACACCTGCTTTTTGCGTGTACAATGTGTTTGTCGGTGGACCTCCCGTGCATACCATCTTCTCCACACATGTTCATCTTCTCCAACCAAGGTTCATCACCATGATTTTATACATTATCGAGTTCAATATACTTCCCAAAACCTCTCTCTATCAGTCTTCATCATAGACCTACGTGTCAAGGTTATTTGTATACTCTAAAGGCGAAGCTCAATGTTATCATCAGTATTAAGTCCATTGGAAACTACCTTAGTAATTCTATAAATATACTCCTTGCTATCTTCATGTCTCTTGAAAAGCAGCCCTTCTATAGTACCACTTCCCGATTAAAAAAAACAATAGAAAAAGAAAAAACAATCCATCTGCAGTCAGCGTGCCAGCCGCCTCTGTCTCATGTCCCTTGTTCACAAGAACCGCACAAGCTCGGAATACCGCCATCGTCCACGTATAAATTCACGCTCCTCTCCTCCCCTCATCCCATCCATTCCTCCCTCATCATCCTCATCGCCAAACCAAAAAGCCCCAGCACAAAAACAAAACACCACGCAACAACCATGAAGCTCCCTGCCGCCGTCCTCCTCTTCACCTCGGCTCTGGCCCTCGCCCTGCCAGCCGAGCAAGCCGAGCAAGCCGTCGCCGAGATTGCCACCGGAGTAAGTCTTCCCCTTCCCTTCCTCCCCCCTCCCGTGCCCTCGTCTTCTAGATTTTGCTGACCGTCCGAATAGACATGCGACAAACGGGGCCTTTGCCAGGGCCGGTTCTCTAACGGACACAGTTTCACCCGCGCATGCACTGACGGGTCCTGCAAAGGTCATCACAGCTGGGGCTGCAGTAAGTCAACGATGATTCCCTGTGGTGGTTTTTGCTGACGGCTTGTGTGTTGTCCAGATGTTAGCACCAATGTCAAGTAAGTGCGAGATGAGTTTTTGCCCCCCCCCCCCCCCCCCCCCCCCCCTTTTTACTTGGCATCTTCGCCGTGGAGCCCACGCTAATCGTTGCAGCCCCAACCGTGTCGTATGCCCCGGTGCTCATTAAGCAGCATGGCACGTCGAAGTGGGGGAGACTCCCCAGATGGGCCGGAGAGGGGTGACGGGGACGAGGCAGATATGTTGAGTTCCTGCGCCGATTCTCGTGGCGCCGGCTTGCTGCGGAATGAGAAGCATGGCGGCCGTTCGATGAGGAACCTTGGTGGCGTTTTCAGTATTCCGTGAAACGCAGATGAGCCTGACCCTTTTTTTTGATTCTCTCGTGGGATGGTACGTCCTGTTTTGCCCGCGGCATAGTTTTTAGTGTAGCTATTTAGGCAGACAATGGGAGAACGCGTCTGGCCGTGACAAGTCGCCTCGGTGTTTTGATATCAATGCTTATGTTCTGTTCCCGTATGCGGTCCCAGGGCCTTTTTTGCCATCAAGTCCTTGCCAATCATGTTCGCCCCTGGTCCAAATGCAAAAGGCAGATTTGTCATATCAGATGTTGTGATTGCTGTGACGGGCTAGTGGCCACGACCTTTAAGAGATGTCAGGTTTTCTATAAACTAAAGGCAATACTACTAACCTCATTGAATAGCGTTATATTTCTAAGCTGCCCGGCCCCATAGCTGTTACGTGCCATGAGCCACGGATATACTGTTAGTGTCCACGTAATAGGCGGGATACGTCTAAGGTTAAGGATAAGCATATGTAAGTCACAGTTAGGAAACTTAGTGTATATAAGGTCGAAATTGTTATCTCTCTAAAACTTGTGGGAAGCCCTCCGTACAGGGTGGTTTTTGACGGGACCATAACAATAGCCCCTTATAGACTAGTCAAGGTAAGCTCTCACTTGAATATATATATGTTGTGATAAAGGCGTAAAGTCATCACCGCTTTAATTTCGCCCCCTGGGATGGCCGGTCTTCGCGTAAGCCTCACAAAGATTGTCAAGCAGCCGCTACCGCTAGTCCAACGTATGTATCCCTTCTATATGCGCGACCATGAAGCGTTGGGAGGAGAGTTTTGATGAGCGAAAGCTCTATATTTCAGATGCACGTAGTAAGACCTGTGTGGAAACCTTGGTCAGTAAATAATAAGTATCAGAGAAGCTATCAAGGATAAGTAGAAAAGACTTGACTGAATAGGATTCTTCATGCTAGGCTCATAGCCTATCAATATCTACGCTCTACAGAAAGAGATTACCCTTTGTTTATAGACTTTGGGGTGGTTGCAAGTGGCCACTGATCTATGCGAAGCCTTCTCTATCCATTTCTTTTGGTGCCCCTGTGCAGTCTGAGTCATCGACCTTTACGGATGAGAGCGCTTATGCTGACAGTGCATGTCTTCTGATTGCCGTAACAACCCGAGAGGTCCGACGGGTTTCCATGGTTTTATGCCTGCGACTTGAGCGTCCGTGCAGGGCCTTGTATAGGCCGCGTTGTTTGCGGTGGGCATGCTTGCATGGGATATTGCGGCCACTGATTGGAATTGCGACTCTGACACAACCAATCTGACTCTTGCATTTGGATCAAGACAACCACGGTTGGGAGAGGACATGGTTGCAAAAGGGTCCGGGGGCAAGACATAAGTATTGATACTAAAATACCGAGAGCGACGTCACCGCCAGACGCTCTCTTTCTGTCTACTCAAAAAGGTACAGAGAACGGCAATGAGATCCTCCATAACACGGCCCCCCCGTATTTCTCCTTCCACAATAACAGCCGGCGCGACATGAATGGGCGAGGGAACCCGTCTTGTCTGCTCTGTCCCCGCCACTCCATAGCAGCTCTTGCGACTTCCCGGCTCGACACGTCGTGCTGTTTAATTACGGCGGCGACCAGGGCATTTAACGCGTTCGTAGCTGCTACCATTAGCGGAGGATCCACGATAAAGCCCAACAGGGAGGGGAGGGGCAAATGGAGGCCCCCGTCTCGCACTTACACTGGACCGCCGCTGATCTCTGGGGACACAAAAACGTCAGCCAAAACCACCACCGTTAGAAAAGGGGTGACGGTGAAGACTCACCGCAAAAACGGCCCTCATTGAGGTAGCAGGAACCCTCGGTGCATCGACGGGGGGATTCATTATAGGCCTTCCAGACTTTGCACCGGCCGATGAAGCAAGTCTGTCGGGGTGCTCAGCAAGATGGAAACGGGGGCACGGAGGAAGGGAGACTTGCGCCGTATTTAATGCCGTCGTCGTCAAAGTTTCCAAAGCGGTATTTGGCGGCGGCGGCCTCCTGCTCTTGGGCAGCTACGACCTCGTGCTCTTGAGCGGCGGCGACTTCCTCAGCCGGCAGGGCGCGGACCAGGGCCGAGGCGAAGAGGAGAGCGGCGACGGGGAGCTTCATGGTTGGTGCGTGGTGTTTTTGGTTTGCTTCTGCCTGGTGTCTGTGATTTGCTGTTGCTTCTTGGGTTGTTGACGAGGAGGATGGGTGAAGACGGGAGGAGAGGGGGGGAGGAGCACGGATTTATACATGGACGATGGCGGGACGAGCTCGACGGGTTCTCCGAGAAAATATGAGACTCATTGCGGCTGCCAAACCTACTGTGGAGATGGTTTTTTTTTTTAATATATATATATATATATTTAATATACATATGGTGCCACCCACTGTATGTATATACATACATATGTACATATGTACTACACATGTAAGAATCAAAATAGAAATGTGATGCTGTACAGAGAGCCATCTCCCATGCCAGACATGAATGGAGGGAGTGTGCTTGCCAGAGTATGTACGTAGTATCCTAGACTCTGTGCCAGTCATGAGGTGGAGCTTGGACTTTGAGGCGATATGGTGAGGTATGAAACGACCTTGATAGGTAGGTCTATCGACAATGCTCATGGTGGGGGCGTCGGAAGCGATGATGTATGTGGGAATGATGGTGACAAAGCTCGTTTGAAAAGGGGGAACTTTTCTACGGCACCCCTCTTTTGCGAACGCGGCGGTGAAGAAGACCAGACGTGTAGAGAGCAAGAACCACTCTACACCTACTTCGTGTCGCAAAATGTCCGGAATTGCCTGCGCCCACTGTATACACGGAGGTTTTTCACACGAAACAGGTAACTCGACAAGTCCACTCATTCCATCCCATGCCTCAATGTCTAGGGCAACGCTGGACATCGGCCAGATCCGCAACGCCCCGGCGAGCCGCGTACATGGCAAGCCGCACGAGCGAAGCAACTGGACAAGATGGCGTCCAAGCCGTCCGCCGCGGGGATCAGAGAAGCAGATTCCGACGCGATCTCGGCGGGGAAATCCCAAGAGAAGAAGAGAAGAAGGAAAATAAGAAAGTCACCCCCCCCATTACCCCCTCCCCCCCCCAAAAAAAAGGCCCGAGTCCCGAAGCCTCTTGACAAGGCCGATCGTCCGACCCATCTCAGCAAGCAACAAGACGGGGACGAAGAACCCGTCGCTCCCAGTGTTGATGCGCCAAGACGCTCGACATAGCAGCTTGTCAAGAATGCAAAGGGCGGAGTCGATGAAACTAGTTTGAGACAACCCGGTAGACGGCCACCCGATCGCTGCGAGCCCATGACAGCTGACGCGCGGGCATCTGGGCGAAAATGACCTGATGGCGGTCCATCGTCCAATCCGTATCGGCGCTTGCGACGGTGTTTTTGACTCGCTCGCCAGATGCCGCCTTCCGAGGAAGCCGGACGTGTCACGGTGTTTCGCTTTAGGGGGGTGGAGGGGGGGGGCAAGATCTGAGCACGCAGCGACGGATATTGACGACACGCAGCCGATGGAAGAACGTGCCGGCGCACTTCTCCATGAGACGAAAAGTGTTGCGTCGGACCAGAGCAGAAGACAGGCAATCTCTTCCATGGCGGTCCGCGGCGTGGTGCTCCCGGAACGGGGCCAACGGAACAAGGCGGAAATCCTCGCCGGGCCGCGACCAAGACGATATCGGTGCGGCCCGGCCATGTCCCTACGTCGTTCCCGCGCGCCAGTAGACGGGCCCTTGATGATTTTATAATTATACCCGCGCCACCGGGGCGGACCTTTTGCCTCGTACACTCTATCCAATGCAACAACGTACAGTACAAGCCCCTGAATGATTCTACACCGGTGACCGACCCCGCACAACGCCACCTGCGTCTTGGCCGAATCAATAGTGAAAAGGCGAGTGAAATATATTCTGATGCTAACCTGCCCAGGGGTCCCACGTTAGGTACTGCTCGTTATGCCCTAGTCATGTACTTGTATGCACGGGGGGGCACATCTGTCTCGGCCCGTAACGCCGGCTTCGGATGCGGAACAGACCACGGCACGCCGAACTCCGGGTTGCGAGTGCGCAGCAAACGTGTTTGGTTCAAGACTGAGAGCGGGCAAGACAGGATAGGAGAGCACGAGGCAGGGCGGACGGGGAGCGGTGAGCAGCTGGCGGGCTGCGTGCTGTTGGTAGTAGCGCCGTGTATACTCGTAGTATGGAGTATTCATATCGGATATATAAGACATATTTGAGTCCACCATCTAATGAATATGACATATAGAATGAAATACGTAGAATAAAAACATATAGAATAAGATATATACAATAAAATGTAGACAATAAAATGTACACAATGCAATGTGAACAATAGAATATACACAATACAATATACACAATACAATATACACAATAAAATATACACAATGCAATGTATACAATAAAATATATACAATGCAATGTATACAATAAAATATATACAATGCAATGTATACAATAAAATATATACAATGCAATGTATACAATAAAATATATACAATAAAATATAAAGTTTAAACACCTGAGGGAGAAAATGCATGGTAATAACAAGCTATACATGATACGTAGATACATAATACGTATACCCATGGTATGATAAGACAACATCGAGAACAGAACCTATAGCCCTCGCTCAACTCAGGCAACGCCGGTAGTGTATTTCCTCTGCTCAGAAATGTACATCCCTTCCATGCCCCAGATGCGCTGTCACCCACGCCACACGGCATAACACCAAGGCTCTCAGACGTTGCCATGCATGGAGTGTCAAGTGTCGGACCACTGGCCCGCCCTCCGACCAACCCTCCACGACACACGCAGCTATAATACAAACACCAGACCGATTCTCAACAGGGACATGGCTCGCAACATGGTGACTGGCTGCATTGTTCAACGTCCCGTTCATGACGCAGTCCACAAACACGAGCCCCGACTGTCCATGACGCGGCGGGCGAACCGATACACAAGACGAGAACAACAGAAGAAAGACCGGGAGGAAGAAGAAGAAAAAAAAGGACAGAAACTTCCGCGCATGCTCACACGGCCGTGTGGACGGGAGAGCCCGACGTCTTCTCCCGGTCGTGCTCGCGCGCGCCTGACTGCCTGTACTCGGCCTGGCGCTTGGCTTCCACGTCGCCGTGCTCGGCATGCTCCGTCAGCTTGGTCACGACCCTCGTCTTCCAGGCCGGCGTGCCGAGGTACTGAATCCCGTGGGGGTCCTCGAACATGGCCTCCGTCTCCTCGAGCGTCTTGCCGGCCGTTTCGGGGAAGACAAAGTAGACGTGGACAAAGGCGACCGTGTTGAAAATGGCAAAGATGAGGTACGTCTTCCACTGGATGTTGGCAAACGCCGGCGGCACAAAGAGACCTAGCGCCGTGTTGAAGGCCCAGTTGGCCGACGTGGCCAGCGCCACGCCCTTGCCGCGGAGCCGCAGGGGGAACAGTTCGGGCGGGTACGTCCACGAGACGGGGCCCCAGGTCGGCGCAAACGACGCGACGAAGAGGTAGGTGCAGGCGATGAGGCCCTTGGCGTAGGACCCGGTGAGCTCCATGGTGGCCGCGTTGTTGCCCTCGTAGCCCTCGGGGCGGATGACGGCGTGCGTGGCCAGGATCCCCGTGTTGGCGTACATGAAGGTGGCCATCAGGACCGAGCCTGCCAGCAACGTCCGGCGCCGGCCCCATCGATCCACAAACAGGAGAGCCGGGATGGTCATGAAGACGTTGATGATGTACGTGATGGACGACGCCAGCAGGTTCTCCTGGTCCTTGTACCCCGCCATCTTGAACACCGTGTTGATGTAGTACACTGCGACGGAAACAAGGTTAGTCACCAACTCTGCTCGGTTCACACGCGCGGAGCCCTCACGAAGCCCTCACGGAGCCTTCGCGTCTCGACCACGGCCCGCGGGGGAGAAAGACACAGGGGGGGGGGGGGGGGGGAATGGATGCCCGGAAAGCCCAATCGGCAAAGTCAGCAGCAGGCATTGTACGTACTCATGACATTCATGCCCGTGAGTTGTGACCAGATTTGCGTGAAGCAGCCAATCAGCGTCCGGTTGAGCATCCCGGGCTTCAAGAGGTGCAAGTAGGTGACATTGGCATGGCGGCGTTCAAACTCGCACATATCCTTGATGTCCTGCAGCTCCATGGCGACAAACGGGTGGTTCACGTCGCCTTTGCCGTGCACCAGGCCCAGAACAGAGCGGCACTCCTCCCAGCGGTCCTTTCGCGCCAGCCACCGGGGCGACTCGGGCAGCAGCATCATCATGAGGAAGAGATAGACGGCCGGAATCATCTGCAGGCCCCACGGCACGCGGAACGAGGCCGCCGACCAGTTGTCCCAGTCCCTCCCGCCAATGTACGAGCAGCCGTAGGAGATGTAGTACATGATCAAGATGCCCCAGGTGATGGCCCACTGCTGCATGCCGATGAAGCGCCCGCGTTTGGACGGCGGCGAGATTTCCGCAATGTATACGGGCACCTGGGCGCTCTCGATGCCGACGCAGAAACCATTGATGATCCGACCGACGATGAGCATCCCGATGGTCTGAGAAGCACAGGAAACGATGGAACCAATCATCCTACGTCGGACAAGATGATCAAGTCAACGGGTCAGTCAGTAATCCGCCCCCAGAGGTGACGGCCGCCTCTTGGTACCCAGCCGCCGGGTGTGTCGTGTCATGGTCAGGAAATGGAAAATACCACGTACCAAATCACACAACCAACCATGATGGAGTACTTTCGGCCCAGCCGGTCCGACAAGGGGCCCGAGACGAGCGCCCCGAGCCAAGATCCAGCAGCCATGGACGCCGTAATGCCTCCCTGGACCAGCTCGCGAGGACCCGAACATTTTCCCTCGGTAAAGGGCGGTCCGTAGGGCCCCTGGTTGAAGTAACAGAGGTACGATTGCATCCCAAGCTGGGCGGACAGCGACGATATGTCGAACCCAAAGAGTCCTCCGCCGACGACGGCCACCGAGGCAATGACGTATATGTTGCCGATGACCACCATGTTGACCCGCCACGTCTTTTTCGCAGCTCACGTCGTTGTGTTTTCTTTGCGCGCGTCGAAATGCTCGTGAGAACTTGCGCCAAGTTTCAAAACCGCGGCAAGGTCTCGTAGGAAGCCGAGAGAAGGAGGAGCGGACAAGGAGCCTGATGGTACGCCGGGCGCGCGAGCGGCGAGGCAGCACTTTATACATGGGAGAAGACCTGTAAGCCAACCCTTCCTCCCCCCCTGTTCCCTGAAAACGAGCGAGTGTGCTTTTTTTTAAAAAAAAAATAAAAAAAAAGAAAAAGAAAAAGAAATTTCTCTAAAAACCTTCTCGGGGCCCGTCCAAAGGCGCGTCAACTCTATGGAGGCACCCCGGAACCAATTACGCCACACATCCAGCCCGCCGTGTCAGCATTACCAGGTGACCGAAATTCGTGAGAAAAGCATGTCGAAAGGTCGGAAGGAGAGCCCCCTTTTCAGCCGGAGGAGCTGCGCATGGTGGTGCATGGTTGTGCACTGGGGGCCAAAGTGGTAGAGGTTGAGAGAAGAAAGGGATGGAGTGAGTACAAGTTGGTACGCCTCGTGCTTCTATTGGACTGGCTGTTCCGGGATCTGGATACATGCAAGTATGTATGTACATGGATGCCTATCTGGGATGTATGAGAAATGGACAACTTCGCAGAACGGGCGACGGACCAACTGTTTGGGCAAAAGTACCGGGTGGCTACATATGCATGTATCTCCCACATCAAACTGGAGCCTCCATGTTTCCGTTTCCCTGGACAGGACCATCAACAATGGAAGCGCCACCACCGATCGTCCGTCCCGTTGGCTTGCGGGGTTTGTCCACGGTCTACTGCCATTTAAAGATCAGCTCCGGTCGGCAACCTGCTCGCCAAGGACTGTTCCACGTTGCTTTCCAGCTGTCATGTACAAAGACGCATGTTGCATTATGGGCCGATGATGCAAGACGCAAGCTTAACATGCAGAGCAGGACAGGCCTTGATGACAGTGATGCAGTTTTGGTCTGGTAGCGGAGTGGAAAAGAACTGGCAAAGACTGAAGAGGACTGAAAAAAGACCGAAAAACACGGGCAAGACAAGGCAAGCCCTGCAGGTTCCCATGGTCCATCTTACCCGCCCGCAAGGTCCTTTTCCACGGCCGTGACGTGACGCAGCCATAGCCAGTTGGGAGCTTAGAGACCTGCCCTCTCTGATCCCATGCAGCTGAGCAACCAACGTCCTCTAGGCTGGGGGGTGTCGACGCCGGTCTTGAGGATATGCTGGGAGCTGATCTTGCGACTTGTGTAGCCCGAGCATGACACTAGGGCGTAGCAGGATGATATCGGTGTGAACGTGTCACTCTGTCGTGGACGGGCCCGAGATGGCAAAACCTTGCTCGGCGGTTCTTGTCGTCCTTCTGGAAAGGGCACTGCCCTTTTTATTTTATTTTTTTTTTATTTTTTCCGGCGCACGTCGCGCCTCTCGCCGTGTACGGTTTCGCCCGTCGCAAAAACCCCGTTGGAAACAGCCAGCCCCGAGCCAGCACGACCAAGCTTGATGAGGATTCCGACGCCGCATCTCCGCGCCTCTTGCGGCTGGAATCTCAACTCCCCCTCCCCTAGCGTCGGATATTGGCGGATCGGGCCAGATGCGCCCGCCTTTTCGAGCGTGAAGCCATCCGGCAGAGCCCTCGTGATGCTCCCAAGCTCTCCAACTTCCACGTCGAGCCACGAGAGCAACTCCGGAGGGAAATAAGTAACCTCCCCCCCCCCCCCCCCCCCTGGCGCTCGGCAGCATGCTGGATCCGGACGCGCCGTGGTCGTGTTTCGCGTTTTCGTCCCTGGGTAGGACAGGTGCAAAACGGCGAGCAGTCCTGGAGGCCGACGACGGAACACGTGAGCGGTTGAGACATGATGACAAGAGAGGCGACGATGATGCACGAGTCCACGAGGCGCCGGCTTGGCTTGGCTGTCCAGACTGGAAAGCGTGGTTGGGCGTCATTGGCGCTGGTCTGGAATCTGGATGCCGCGGCGTGGCGTGGCGTGGCGTGGTTCGTTGCTGCTCGTCACTCGACGCCGAGTCGAAGCGAATGCTGGGGAAAGCGAGTAGCGGCTTGGTACCTGGCGGGCCTAGGCACAGCGCGTGTATGTGTGTATTCCCGAGACTGTGCCCACAATGCAGTGGATCGCAAGTAAATTCCGAACCCTTCCACACCCAAATTGCATGCCAAAATGCTCGCAATTCCCTGAACCACTGTACTTGCTAGGTACCTACCCATGCCAGCCCTCAAAACGGTCCGATACAGCCTCGAGGAGACCCCGCCCCGGTCCCCAAGCCAATAAACACGCCAGTCGCACCCGATCCGTGTCCAGCCCCGGCACCAACCTGATGTTTTTTTTTTTGGGGTTCTCGACCTTTTTCTCCGACTGGCCGTGCACCCGGGTACATGCGCGTTCCCCGCCGGCACGCGCCAACGCACAGGTACACAATGGGGGGGGGAGGGGGGGGGGGGGTGACAGCACGGTCCGGCGTAGCGGCGTCATCATCACACCACCCCTTGGCATTCCATGCAGGGCTGAACGGAGCACGCGAGGAAGACAATCTCGTCCAGAACAAAGATGAACAAAGAACAGCCTAAGGAAAAGAGACGAAATAAAAAAATGTCAGGAAAAATAAAGAAGATTTATAAAAAAACAATAATAAAAAAAAGATGTAAAAAAAAATAGTAAAGATAGTAAAGATAGTAAAGATGGTAAAGATGGTAAAGATAGTAAAGATAGTAAAACAAATGGTAAAAGAAATGGTAAAAATGGTACAAAAGAAAATGGTACAAAATAGGGAGAAAAGAAAATAGAAAATACAACACAAAAAACAGAGTCTACGATGAATCCCCACACCCCGTTTCTATCTCCTTCAATCCCCCAAACAGCTACACACTCTCTTCTCCAGCCTCGTCGTGTTCGGAACAGAACATTCTTCCTTTTACTCTTCATGGATTAGGATGGAAATTTATAAATAATTTCGTACGCTTCCTTATTGACAGCATTATATTCCATGTTTGCCCCATGCCAAGCAGAGACTACACGCTCTCTAACCTTGTTTTTAGGGCTTTTGTGAGAAAAGACGTTTTTTATCGTCTTTGTTATACATTATTCATGTAGGATATTAAATACTAACCCCCCCCCCCCTTCTCTTCTTAAAAAAAAGAGGGAAAGAAAGAAAAACAAAAGAAAATACAGAAACCCAACAGCATACGAGAAATGTGGCAAATCTGCCATGCCAATTTTATTCCGCCGTCTACCCCGACTCTTGCTGCGGGCCGCTACACTTGAAGCCCTTGTTGCCGTGAACATTCTCGCAATGCCACCCATCCGGACTCTCATCGGAGCCTTCGTACGTGACGTCGATATCCTCCACCTCGATATCATCGCATCCGCCCGCCGCCGCGCTGCACTGGAACCAGCCGAGGTCCCGGACGTCCCTGTTGACGGTGCCGCTCACCCTGCGCCACGCAATGCGGCTAAACTTGAACTTGGACGAGTTGCAGTCCTTGCCGGCCCAGCCCGAGTAGTTCTCGCACTGCCAGGCGAAAAAGGGCTGCTGCCGCAGTCTCTCCACCTTGATGTCCTCCATGACGATGTCGGTGGCGAGGCCGAGACCGCCACCGCCCCCGTTGGGCGGGTATCCTCGGGAAACCCCCGCCCATGACTTGAAGTACGAGACATGAGCCGTGTTGACGAGGGTGATGTTGCGCGCGTAAAAGTCGGTCACGCTGTCGTGCCTATCGACATACTGGCCCACGGACCCGATGGCCACGCCCTGCCCGTCGTGGAACTCGCTGTCGTAGATGAAGATTCGGCTGGAATTGCCCTTGAGGGCGATGGCATCGTCACCGTTGATCACAAACCACCGCCTAAAGGTGATGTCGTGCGAGTTGATGGTATCGCAGCCGTCCGTGTTGAGGGTGCTCCACGTGCTGTTGGACGTGCTGTTGACGTAGATGTCGCGCAGCTCTACATGGTCCGAGTACGTGATGGCCATGGTCCACATCTGGCTCTGCACAAAGCGCATCCTCTTGATGATGGAATACCGCAGGGCTCGAAAGTTGATGTTCATGGGCCGCCTGGCCAGGTTGCCCTCCGACTTTGCCCAGTCGTACCAGACTTGGCCATTGCCGTCGAGGGTGCCCGTGTTGTGCCCGTCCCAGGTGACGTTGACGCCGCCAAAGTACCACATTGTCGTCTGGTTCTGGAATCCGACGTCGAGGTCCACCGTCGACATCCAATGGTCAATGTCGTCGCTCCAGAGCAGGCGACCATACTGAACGATGTGCACGTCGTCGAGGTACGTGATCATCTTGCTCTGGATGTTGTACGTCGGTCCAGGCATGTAGATGAGGCTCCTGGAAGAGCATTTGCTGTTGAACGTGTCCACAATGTTGGGTGCATCGTCTCCGCCTTGGGCGTCCGGCCGGATGATGCACAACGTCCGATTCTCCGCCTTGGCCTGCTCAGCGAGCCGGGACTCCGTGGGCACGTCTCGCAGGGCAAGGATGTCGGCGTGTTCCATGCCTCGGTGTTGAATGTCCTGCGTGGCGGCGACCAAGGCGGTGCTCGCCAAGCCAAGGGCTTTCCAGGGCCGCATCGTGAAAAGACGGAAAGCGAGGATCGGCCACGATGGCTGCTGAGAAGAGGTGCGCCGGGGAGGGGGGATTAGGCGTCGAAGGAAATGCTGACGATGGAAAGATTCTATCACTCACAACTTTCCCTCGTGTAATTGCCCAAGAGGGGGGGGGGGGGGGGGAAAAGAAGATGAAGTAAAGAAGTTTGGCACCGAAATAAATATTGTCTCGTCTCGAGAGAAGGGGGGGAGACCGCAGAGTTATTGGCAAAAACGCCCAATGTACATACATACATACTTCATACGTAAGTACATACCTACCTACCTACCTAAGTAAGTAGGTAGGTACTTAACCTACTTAGGTAGACATTGGTCCGGCAGCCCACGTCCCAACACTGCAACTCGTCCGCCAACGCTCGCCACGAAAGCTTGTTATGCGCATGCGGTCCGGCCAGCGGAATGGCATCTCGATTGTTCTGAACCGGCAATCCACCAACACAAGGGGGGAAAGAGGGAGACGGAAAAGAGGGAGACGGAAAGAGGGGCCGGTTCGTTTACAGACGCCACGGGGGCATGTGCCGTTCCACGCTGGCCGTGATCTGCTATGGTCCAAGACTTGGCGGTGCGTCGCCGACTCGCAGGCTCGCGGCACGAGGAAGGCGCAACAGATGCAGCAGCGTCCATTCCTCTTGCCCCATGTGCCGCACAATGACCACACGCGACCCGTCGCGACCAATGGCGAGGCGGCGTCTCGGATGAGCAGTCCGAGTGTGCCAGACATGGTGCGCACGGGGCATGCGGTTGTGCCAACGCCCAAGTGCCGGCGCATGCACAAACCACGGCTCCCCGCATATGTAAACACAAATGCGTCAACAACAAAGAAGCAAGAACCCACCCGCCCATACCAGGCCAAGGCTCTCCATCCAAAGCCCCAAAAAAGCGCATCAACCAAAATCCATAAAAAATAAAAAATAAAAAATAAATAGCCAAAGGCGATAAACACAACGCCGTAGTATTACCGCCTCCAATTAGCCATATAAAACAGAGAAAAGGACCATCAACAAAAGCCACGCGAAGCAACGCACCCAAGCTCACGATACCCAACCCCGAATCCCCCCATCCCCACCCGAGCACAACCGAAGCCGCTCCCCCCCGGGACCATCCCACAAGAGGCCCGGACCAAAAGGGTATAGGTCAATTATACATGCAGTCTATCCGCAGTGCCATGCCATGCCAATGCTATGAAATCCATGAATTTTTGCATCACCGCGTGTGCCCCAACATTACATGGTGGATTCAAACCTCTCTCCTCCCCCTCAGGCTTTCAGTCCCAGTCTAGACACCTTTCCTGGGGTTTTCCTTTTCGCTCCGCACATTCTGTCCTTTTGCGTCACGCATACCGCACTTCGCCGAATAGACCCGCCCGGACCTGCAGCAAACTGGCTAGTTCGAGCAGAAAGGACTGATAGATGATGATGTTTGTGAGGAGGTGCGATACCGAGACTGTGGCCTCGCAGGCGCCGCGGGGTTCGTTGGGCGCCGAAGTGTCGGAGCGCCCATCGTCACGGCTGTCATCGGCGTCTTGTCCTTGGGCTGGCTCCGGTTCCTGATCCGGCTTTTGCTCTGGCTCTTGCGGTTGCTCTGGCTCTTGCTCTTGCTCTTGCTCTTGCGGTTGCTCTTGCTCGTTTTCTTGCTCTTGCTCTTGCTCTTGCCCTTGCTCTGGCCCTGGACCTGGCTCTTGCTCTTGCTCTGACTCTTGCTCTGGCCCTGGACCTGGCTCCTTTTCCTTCACTTGCTCTTGCTCTTGCTCTTGATCAAGCTCGTGCTCGTGCTCGTGGTCCTTGTCTGGTCCCGGTTCTTGCGCCGGGGATATGCGGCCCGCTGCCTCGGCCTCCTTGCGCAAGTCGAGAGGAATGGGACTCAGACTGTCATCCGGAAGTCCCACGCGCCTCGACAAGATGCTCTGATCAAATGCTGCAAACACAGAAGCCTGGCTTTCCGCCACCAGGTCTTGCTCCTCGGCAGACGGTCTAATGTCTGCTGTCAACGAGAAGCTGCGGACGTTGCCTCCCCTCGCTGCCACCAGAGTGTCGCCGCTGTAGTGGAGAGGCAAGTCCTTGGGGGGCACTCGAAAGGAATTCGGTGTCATCGGTTCGGCGGCCCCAGGGTAACTGCCCGGCGTGGAGGAGGTCCCCGGGAGCCGGCCGTACTCGTGACGGATCTTGGGGCTCGCCGATCGGCTGCGGGGTGCTGTGGTTCCCAGCTCGGAAAGCAGGCGCTGCGCGAACCCCTCTAGGGTCGATGGTCGTGGCGGCGACGCAGCCCGGAGCGCTTCGTCCATCTTTGGTCGCTCGGGTGTGCCGGGTCCCGTCGGCGTCGCTTTGCGCCCTGATGGCCCCGGTGAAGAAAAGGTCCCGTCCAGCATGGATTCGGCGGTTTGGAAAGCATCTCGTCTCTGCTCGAGTAGATCGTCAAACCTCGGTATCGTCCGCTTGTAGCTGGTCACTTGGTCGCTGAGGCGCTTCAAGACCTGCAAGATGCGAGGCAGCTTCGCTTCTATCCACTTGGGTCTGCTTCTGCAGCGTTGAATGGACTTGACGCGCTGCGCCTCGTCAAATGTCTTCTCGCAGAATGAGCCGTCTTCGGCCTGTGGCGGCGCTTCAGCCATCTCACTGGCCACCGACGTGTCATATCCGTGTTCCAACTCGTCCTCGTCCTCCGCCTCCGCCTCCGCCCCCGCCTCCGCCCCCGCCTCCGCCTCCGCATACGAGTACGTCGCGGGGTCGCGTGAGAACCAACCCTCAATGTTGATGTATCCACAGATCGCGAGATCCACAAGGGTCTCGCTTACGGACAGATTCGTCTCGACAGAGTTCATGAAAAACGTCTCCAAGAGGTCCAGTATCTCGTTGAGCAATGCGTCATCGGGGCGAAGAGTGTGCTCCCGCATCTCTCGCGGTGCTCCGGGTATGGTATCCTCGGGGGGCGGAGGTAGTTTGGTGCCGTTTGCTGACACTCGCGGGATCATCCTTCTCAACGAGCACGGGTGGCTCTCAACGCGGGCCATGGTGTCCTTGAGTATATTGGCGTAGACGTCGTCGAAATTGGCCTTGCCTCCAATGGCACCCGCGAGCCCGACGAGGTAGTCCACTTCTTGCTCGTGAGCACCCACGGTGCGACGAGTGGCGTCGTTCGACAGCAAATCCGTTCGTAACAGCGTAAACACCGCATAACGATGATGGCGTTTCAGGATGGCAGACACAAGCTGAAGAGTGACGTGAATCGTTTGTTGGTTTCTTGATCTCAAACACGACAGGATAAGGTCAACAAGGTTGAACAATAGAGGCGTGGCCGGCTCCTCGGCCTTTGCGGCCATCATTTTAGTCAGATCCATTGATTTTCTCTTGCGTGCTTCACTGACGGACGACCGCGAAGGCTTCTTGTTTCGAGAAACCGCGTCCGGCAGGGCAAGAAGGTAATGAAGAATAAGATTGATCATGTCGGGGTGGTCCAAGGACTCGAGAATTCGTCGCAGATACGTCAGCACGGCAACGGAAGAGCCGCCGTCAATGTCGGAAGACTCCAAGAGCGAGGGGTATCTGCATTGCACACACACATATTCCATTAGCAGCAGTCAAAGGGACGATCCGCTAGATAAGGACGTTGGATACGTACAGCAACTGCTGGAGAAAAATGACTTGAAAATGTTCCAGCAAGGTCGACTTGACTTCTACCGACCGGCAGTGGTTCAGCACATCTTGCCAGAAGAGCAGGTGGGACAGAAAAGTCTCCAGATGCGACTGGAACTCTGGAGAGCACGAGCTGATGATCTCGTAGTTGGACGAAGGGTGTTCGTAGTCTGACAGTGCCAGGATCGGCGGCAAGTCGTGCGGCAAGTGATCAATCACCAGCTTGCGGCTCAACTGACTATACAGGGCCCCCAAGCCCGTCGCCATCAGAGTGGACAGGTCGCTCTCGACGATCCACTGCTCCAGGGCCGCGGAACTCGAGGCGGCCTCGATGATGTACAGCAATCCCGTGCGGGCGAAATCGCCCACCTTGCCCTCATGATGGATGTAGTCCATGAGGATGTAGAACAAGGGGAAATCGACTCGTTGGGTGCGGCCGGCAAAGCGATCGCGCTCCGTCAGGTCTGTTTCGCCATGGGCGTTCGGATTCGGCAGGGGTGTTTTGAACCACGCGGGCAGAATGGCGGGATCGAGTCGTATCTTGGTGGTGATGTTAAACGCCAGCTCAACAACCCTGGACTCGGTGTCCAGGCCGAGACGCACGCTGTTGACGCCAGTAATGCGTACGAGTAGGTTGGTCAAGCTGGCCGAGAAGGTGGGGTTTTCGACAAAGGCTTCTTCCTCGCTCTCGATGAGCGTCGCGAACAACAAGACGGCTTCTTTGATGATCCATTCGTTGTAGGAGGTGGTGGCAATCTTGCCAATGGGCACGTAGATTTGTTTGATGGAGGCATACTGGATGCAGGGATGAGGGAGGGGCCGCCGGCTTTCGTCGCTGAGGATGTTGGTGAGCTCCTGCAGGCGAATCTCGAGCGTCTCGGCGGCTTCGCTATCGCGGGACAGGTTGGACGATGTGCGCCACGTCGACTTGTTTATTTGGGTCGAGAGGCATCAGTCAAGAGCCCATCAACGGACCGCGGGCAGTGACAGTGACAGTGACAGTGACAGCGAGAGCGAGGTATGGGTTCGCGGGGTACGGTCCATGCGGATTCCTTACCAACAGCTTGGCGTATTCCTTCTCAAAGCGATGGAGTCGTTTCGCCGGATCTTTTGCTTGATCTTTTCGAGGGCTGCCCGCCGCCAGAGGGCTCAACAATCGTGACCACTACAGAATCGCCGCCAAGGGAAACAAGACCGAGAGCACTGGTCAGCCTTTTTTTTTTTTTTTTTCATGGTCGCGGGCCACTCCATGTGCTGCCGAAAAAGGGGGTTTTGGTTGGCAACGCTTGGCCAAAGGAAGCAACCTGCGAAGAAAGGCAAGACAAGACAAGACGTACGAAGTCCATGGTGATGCCGGCACCATGCCAGAAAGCAGGCGGTGAGGATGCAGCCAAACTGCTCCTAACAGACGGCGGCGTGTTGCTCTACACGGTTCCAAGATCGCGGTCAGAATAGAGGATGGGGCCGGTGGTATTGCGCGTGCTCAGGTTGCTGCGGAGTGGAATCAATGAGATCAACATCCGGATGGTCTGGCACTGGCACTGGCACTGGCACTGGCACTGGCACTTGGGAAGAGGGGGGGGGCGCGGCCGGGACAGATTACGCTCTGTGCTGGTTCAACCAGACCAGACGTGGGACTGGACCCTGGCCGCAGCTTGGCGTCTGGTCTGGTGTCACCCGCCCCTGAGTCCCAGGCCGCTGTCAGCGTTAAAATTAAATGGAGACCGGCCTGACGGGGGGCCTTCCAGGGTCTGGGTCTGGTCTGGTCTGGTCAATCTGGTCTCAGTGCTGCTTCAAGAGTTCTGCCACCCACCGATGTGTCGAGGAGGAAGCTCGAGGCCAAAAGCCCAGACACGGCACAGGCTACGACTGCGATGCACGTGTTGCTGCTGGTCACGGATCCAAAGAACAACCGGCACTGCGAGCACATTTGCCTGCCGACATGAAGAGTCAAGACGCCCAAAAAAAAAAAAAAAAAAATCACGACACACGGGCACAAAAAAAAACGAGGCAAAACGCAGCCTAACAAGTGTTATTTTTTTTTCGCTTCAACTCATCGCTGGCGACCACCCGATTGCGCTGGACTATCTAAGGTCGGCAGGTGTCGGCCTACAAAAACATCATCTCGGACTTCTCGAGTCGCCGATGCTGCCGCTTCCGGTGCTACCGCCACTGCCGCTCGTGCCGTTCCCCTGAGAATAATTCATGCCGGACCGAGAGAGACCACCAGCCGGCGATCGGAGGAAAGAATCATCGTCGCTTAGCTCCGTAAAGCCGCTCACGTTGCTAAGCATGCTGGAGCTTCGACCCCTACACTTGGTTGCGCGTGGTTCAAAGGGAGCCGCTGTCGGCGGTGGCTGCCAGGTCGTGCTGCTGCTGCCGGCTTGAGCCGCGGGAGCACCTGCCGACGAGACGACATCCCCAGAAGAGTTCGCCCACATGCTTGCCGAGAAAGGAGGGAGCACTGCCGGGTTGGCGTTCCAGACGGTCGACGGGTGCTGGCGAAAAGCCCCATGTCCGCCATCGACCTCGGCACCGCCGGGCGAAACTTCCATGGTATTGCTCACGGCCGCCGCCGCCGCCGCCGCAATGAACGTGTTGTTCAGAGTCGAGAGCTGCGTCTGCAGGTTCTGGATCTGCTGGTTCCGGGATGCATTGGCGCTGCATGCCTGCGCGATGCGTTCCAGGTAGTTGTTTTTGATTGCGCTGTTGTTTTCCAGCCAAGAAGCTCGCTCCTGGTCGCGACGGTCAGCTTCACCAAGACCACGGCGGTTGGCATCCGAAATGTTCCGTAATTCCTTGTCCACCTTGTCGATTCGGAAGCCGATCTTGTTGCGTCGGGAGTTCAGGTTGACTCGTTCCAGCTCCTTTGTCTTGACCTCGCGATCCAGGTTGGCCGTGTAGTCTTCAAACTGCCTCTGGGCGGCATCAAACAACTTCTTCTCCTCGGCATATGACTTGTCGAGCTCCACCTTGCGGTCGGCCAGCTCTTGCAAGCTGTCCAACTTGTCCAGCTGATCGCCGAGCGATTCCGTGTCACGTTCGGCCTGGATCTTTTGAATCTCATGTTGCCGAATCTTTTGTCTATGCCGCTCATCGCTGTTGCCTGCCGACAACAATTGATTGTCGACAAGCTCGATTTCGCGCCTGATGGCGTTGAGCTTTGCTTTGGACTCTTTGCGCAGAGTCTTGAGGCGAGAACGCTCGTCGGCAAGCCGTGCCTCTTCGGCAGCAATAGAGTTTCGGATAATCGTGGCGGGGGAGTCGGGTCGGAGCTGCGGCTGACCGGGAAGTGGAACGGGAGGCGGCAGTGAATCGTTTTCTCGCAATGTCTCAATGGCAGTTCTGATCGCCGAGGAGTGGATGACTTCGCCGCTCTGGATATCGACAAACTCACAGACATAAGTAGATGCCGGTCGCAGTCCGTATATGTCGCCTGTCCATCGCGTGCCTAGGGCTTCGTCTTCATCCGCGCTCTGGACAGCGATTATTCGTGTCGGTTGCCAGAACGCGTTGTTTATTCGAACATAAAAGGGCTTGGATGCGTCGACTCCTGCGGGCGGCATCAAATCACCAGGACCACTCCCAGTTGCCGCTGCCGGCGAGATGTCCCTGTCGGATGCGTAGGGGAAGTAGCTAGTGTTAAAACAAACTTCGTCACTCCCGATGTAGGATATCCAGATTTGTCTCGGCTGACTGTCAAACGACGCGCTGCCCAGGTTGTGGCGATCCGTAGCACTCGAGGAATTAGGGTTCCGGCCCCACTGCGACAGCTCAAACTCCTTAATCGCAACAATCTTACTGCTAGCGAAAGCAGCCCACAGCGGCTGCTCAAGTCGTACTTGCGCGCTTTGCTTTCTTCGTCTCTTGTTGGAACTTGCGGTGGTCGTCGAGGGCGCGTGCGATGTACTGGTTTCCGTGTCCGCTGCGTTCGAGCCGCCGTCGTGACAGGAGTCTAGCGCGTGGGAAGTGGCCATCCAGGCACTCGTGGTGCCAGCAGAGATGCCGAGGGAGGGCGATTTGCCGGATTCGGGGTCGGCGACACCGGAAACTGCGTTGGCCTTTTCACGTTTGAGGTACCACTCGCGCACAAATCGGACAATTCCTTGCGTCAGTATGTGCATAGCCAGTGTGCTCTGAATCCAGCCGTGGGTGCTTCTCTTGTCGTAGGCGATGGGTTTCGATTCGAACGACTCGCTCAACAGGACGGGCAGTGGCCAGGACGCCGGGAAATGCCGAGTAAACTTGGCCCAGTGAGACTTTGTGGCACGAATCGCTTGGTGAAGTAGTATCCAGGTGAAGCAGGTGGTGACGCCTCGGGAGGTGCCGTCCTTGGCGTTGGTACCACCGCCCAAGGTAATGGCGATGACGGGCTTCGCAAACTCGAGTATGCCGTCCTGTATTGGCTGCCAAAGGAATACCCATATCAGGAAAAAGAAGAAGTCCATGCACAAGATGGTGGCAAGCGACGTGGCGTGGGAACTGCCATCCAGAATCTCGGCCAGGTTGATGTTCATGCCGGTCTTGGTCGTGACGGGCGGGACGAAGGTGATGAGAGCAAAGCAGGCGTAGATGAGGGACAGAGACACGTAAGGAACGTGCATCAGGATGATGAGAATGGCAAGTGTATCCTGCATGGGAAGAGATCTTATCACAGTGGCAGCAAATTCCAAAGGACCCGAGTCTCGATGCACATCAATGTTCTTCATGGCGTTGACATCGATTTGACGGTGCTCGGCATCCATGGGCGCGCCGCCATTAGGGCCCGTGTGCGACTGGACCGACTCGGAAGAGGCCTCGGAGGACGTGCCAAGGGACGATCTTCTGCGCGGGTTGCAGGAAGGACCATCAATGGCAGCGTCGAAAGCATCCACCGAGAGAGTACCGTTATGCTGGCCCAGTGGAACAGGAGGAGGGGAGGTTGACGGCCCTGCGTAGCCTGCAACTTGGTCGAGGGATCTCGCAGAGCCGTCGAGCTGACCATTACTCTTTCTGCTTGAGCCTCGCTTCGCAGGACTCACAAGCCCATTCTCATGTCTAGATTCGCGATGAGTGGTTGTGGCACCTTGTTGTCGCTTGCCTGGGCCAGACGCACGAGGCATGCGAAGGGGAGCTGCTTCCTTTTCTTTTCTTTTTTGACCCCCAACAGCAGGCCTGCAACTCGGACGCTACGCTGAACGGCGAGGACGGTGGTGGATGGGCAAGTGCGGACGGAGCAGGGAGCGTGCGGATGTGATGGCAGGCGGCGGACGGGCGGCGGACGGGCGGCGGACGGGCGCAGGCGAGAATAATACTATCGGAGGTGATGTACTGCGAAGATTCGATGCTGGATGGGCGCCGCGTGGTTCGCTGCCGCGTTGGCTGGACTAGGGTCAGGTTGTTCTCGGACTGGACGACGGCATGCGCGAAATCGTCTGCGAACGAAGAGCAGCGACAGCGGCGACGAGGACCGGTCGAAAAGCCGTGACAGGTCGTGGTCGAGCCAGAGGACGGCCCACGAGGTTGACGATACCTTGGGTCCGGGGAGGATTGGAGTAGAGAGTGAAGTGAGTGGTGAGAGGAAGTAAGAATTTTGGGTCGACACATGCAGTGATGCGAAGAACCCGCCAGGGCACCACCACCACCACCACAGCAGCACAGGCTTCCAAGGACCGGACAGCACTAGGCCAGCCAGCTTGACGGGTCTGGTCTGTGCTGGTTCTGGTTCTGGTTCTGGTTCTGGTACTGGTGGAGGGTGTGGCGGAGGGTGTGGTGGGAGGGTGTGGTCAACATGGAAGGGAGTGGCGGAGGGTGTGGCGGAAGGTCTGGCAGAAGGTTTAGCGGACCGAAGGTCTGGCGGGTACTGGTCTGGTCGGTGGCAGGGCCGGGGCGAGGCCAGGGCCAGGGCCAGCACAGGCCAGGCCAGGCCAGTCCAGACAGCACTGAGCACAGCTGAGCCCAGCTGAGTACAGCTGCATGCTCACATGAGCGTCTTGTCCGCTGGGCCGGGGACCTTCCAGAGAGAACCCATGGAGAAGCCAGCGCCTCAACGCTGGACGCCGGATGATGGATGATGGATGCTGGATGCTGGATCCTGATTGGCCTGGCCAGGACGGGCGCAGCGGACCGGCGGGGCTACACCGACCCAGCAGAAATCAACTCGGAAGGCGCCAGCCGCCAACAGAACATGAATGCAACGGGGCAGCTGCCCGGGATGAAATGCCGGTGCAGCGTCGTCATGGACAAGCGCCCGCTGCTTTCGCGTCCGGGGCATGCAAGGGTGGCAGCAAAGACGGACGACATCTGACGCGGCAAAAAAAAAAAATGAGATAAGCAAAGACGAGTCCGCACCGCGGCACCTTTTGCCACCAGACCCCGCGCGTGCCGGCGCCGCAGTTGGTTGAGGCCGCTTTCCATCTCTCCACGGCAGTGACCAACGAGCTGTGCCTGGCGGCGCCTCGTGGCTTCCGGTGCAGCTCATTAGGGTCCCGGCAACGGATTGACCACCTGCAGCAAGCTTCTTGAACGTTGAACCGCCCGGGTGATTGACGACACATGAAGACCCCGGCCGGCACCAACAATGTGAACCATGCGCCATGCACACTGTGCAATGTACAATACACCCCTTGAATTATTTGCAAAGAGGTACAAGCCCCTCTTCTTAGCGGGGACACACACGTGATAACGTGCAGGGTTGCTAGTTGGGGGTTACTGCAGATTGCAGGGGATCTTTGGCCACTTATTAGCCTATATAAGTAAGGTTGTGCCTAATGTACCTTTAGATATTGGTCCAAAAGCCCCTGTCAAGTCACCGATTTCAAATAATTCAAGGGTTGTACTGTACAACATACCATGCGCACCGCGCTCCGCTCCACGCTCCACGCTCCACGCTCCGCGTCAGACACCACACCACAAGGCTCGTACCGGCAAGTTGTAACCGGATCAAAACGGTTTCGTGCCACGGGCCCCTCGCCGGCTGCATTCTGGCGGGCTGCCACGAGTACGGGCGACTGACGTCGGGTTGGGCGCCAGACCAGACCAAAAGGGATCCGACGCAACATGGCCATGTTCTTGAATGTATACATGTTTAAGTACACGGCAATAATGGCAAATACGGCATTTGCGACGTCCCCCTCCCTCTGCCGACCACCGACCTTGCTGCATTGCATAGCCGCGTTCACCTGCAGCCTCCGCTCGGCTGAGAATGAAGCGAATCGAATGGCATTTCTCCCCCTCCCCGGTCGACCGGCACCATCACCGGCAGGGCCTGCCTGGTGGCCAAACTGGACTGGATCGGCCAAGATCATGGAAGATCGGCGTAGATCCTGCCAGACCGCTTATTATTGCTTCCATCGCTCATGTCGACAAGTACATAGTACGCTTGGAAGAAAAGTGGGTTGCAGGAGCGGGAAGGGAGGGGAAAGGCTTCAACTGCATTGGCCACGCCCGGTTTTAGGCTATGGAGTATGGAATATGGCCCGACAGCGGGAGATTCCATATCAAATGGGTCGGGCCAATTTCAGAATTCGACTTTGTATTTGCCAGGTAGCCTCGCCAATGAGGGGGGTTTTGTTTAATGTTATTTCTAATGTTATTTCTAATGTTTATTTTATTTTTACTTCACTTTACTTTTTTTTTCATCTTTTATTGTATGTACTTTTTTCCTATTCTTATTCACTTATTCGTGTCATCATTGTTGAAATCATTTTTCTCTTCTTCGTCTCTCGGCATCGTGAACTCGCCCAAGCAAAAAAGCCGAGCGCATTCCGCGAAAAGGAAATGTCATCATGCACATACATCATTCATCACCCGCTTCCCCGCCCGCTCCGCCAGTCTCCAAACAGAGTAATGCTAGACGCGCTGATAAAAAAATCTATACGCGCTAATTCTCCACCTTACTAGTTGGTTTTAGGCTAGGTATTTTTTTCCTAATACCCCTCTACTATTACACACTATAGCGTATAAAACCTTTAAAAACCTAAAGGTAAAGGGCTTTTAATAATAAATTTTAGCCTTTATATTAATAAAAAGAGGTTATAAAAGAGTAAAAGAAAGGAATTTAAAAAAAAATAAGTATAAAAGGCTTTATTAAATAAGAGATTTAAAGAGGTTTAGTATATTTTATTTAAAAATTCTTATAATTATTATTTTAGCTATATATTTATATATAATTTTAGTAGTAAGGCTTAGTAAAAGAGGTAGAATAAAAAAATTTTAGGTGCTGCCTAGGAAACTAAAAATAAAAGGTAGGTCTGGGGCGGGGTAAAAGTGGAAAATCAGCGCGTATAGATTTTTTCATCAGCGCGTCTAGCATTACTCTCCAGACAGGCTCCCTGGTTAAAAAAAAAAAAGTCATCCCGTTCGTGTTCCGTCCGCCGCCGCGGGTACCTTGCTTGCTTCCCACGCCGCCCGCCCATCCAGCCACCATGCACGAACTGAAATTCCCCCCCGTCCAAGCTGCTTCGGCTCGCACCGACCCCCATGAGAGAAGAGGGGAAAAGAAGAATATGTATTGTCCCGCCGACCCGATCACGTCAACAACTCTTAGCGGCTTGCGTGGAACAGATAAGGAGGGGAAGAGGAATAAAAAAGAAAAAAAGAAAAAAATAGAGATCGGATTCGGCGTGGTGCGCTTTTGGCCGGCGTTGGCCCCGCCTCGGCTTTTCTCCATCTGGACGCCTGGTCCTGGTCCCGCTTGCCACACTCATGCAGGAAAACCAAGCTACCTCGGGTGGGGTGCAGCTTATTGTCATGAAGCATTTTGCCGTTTAAAAAAAAAAAAAAAAAAAAAAAAAAAAAAAAGACTTGATTTTTTAGAACGAAACGCGCAGCCGGTAGGTCGTGTTTCCAGAATCGAAACACGAGATAGAGGCTAGGCCCAGAGCGGAACAGTACAGGGTCCGCGCTAGCCATCAGTGGGATTGAAATTCTTCCGAAGTGCTCGGAATCATCTGAACCCATGGCCACAGCCGCCAACCAGCTCTCAGGTTATTCCCTCCGTCGCAGGTGCATCGTGCCAGACGTGGAAATCACAACCACGTGCGTTGTACGTCCGTTATGTAAGTAGGTAGGAGTTTGTAAGTACGTATTCGTAGTTGTTTTCGTTGTGACAAATTTTTAAATTTTCTTCAAAAAAAAAATTCCCGAAATATCCTTGTCGAGGGCCTCATGAACACATCCAGAATATCCCCCGCACGTGTGCATTTTCGCAGTCATAATGCGATGGCCAACGGATCGCAAAACGGCCTTCTTTCCAGGCCAATACGATACCCGTTGGCGCAAAGGCTGTTCTCCGCACGGAGAGAAACTCGCCCTCGCTCTACTCGATGCGGTTTTTGCTAAAAGAGAGTAGGGAAGATCGCTAGGATGCATTCTCAATGCATTCATACGCCAACGAACCCCGATATTTTTCCCAGCCCAGAACACAAAAGGGGCTCCCAAGGTGTGGAAAGGGATGAAGAAGAAAAAAGGGGGAAAGGAAACTGCATCTTCGAGCCACGGCTCAACCTCGTCTGCCGTGAAATGCATCATGCCCTGCTGCTGCCAGCCTCCGCCTCCGTGTCACGGCGCCGGATTCACCCATCTCGTATTGCACCCATTCCGCGCCGACACGGGCGGTGGCTCCCGTGGCAAACAAGGGAATCTTCTGCAACGACGGCCGTCGTGATGGATTCGAGCGTGGAATGAAAGTGGTACTGGACGGGGACCAACATCCGTCGCCTGGGCTTTGTTCAACCGACTTGTTTCAACAAGAAGCCGAGCGGAGACGGGGTTTTTTTTTTTGCCGGCTCGCGACCGTGGAGCATGGAGCGTGGATGCATCATGTTAGCATTTCGTCACTGTTGCCAGCCTTGCAGATCCGGCTTGCTTCCCGTGGGTACCCGCATACAGTGCCCGTACACACTGTGCAGGTCCCAGGTCCAGAGTCCCGACATCATCGACAACGTGAGCTCTCCAACCACGACCGCCTCCATCACCTCATCACATCGTGCAGACCATATGCGCTGCGCGCCACACGCAATGCCTGGTCCCAATCCCGAACTGAGGAGACAAGTCATTGCCATATATAAAGGTCAGTGTCTTTTCTCGTCCAGCAACACCCCACGCTCCATAAACGCACCCAAATCACTCACCCATCGCACGAGAGCACCGAGCCTCCCTGATTCTCCGAAACGGCAGAACTGCTTTATTTGGGAAGGGAATACCCCTTGGGGTTCAAGTATTTCCAGCCGCGCCTGCATCGAGCCTTCATGTCTCGCGCTGCGGAGCGAGACGAGGACAAGATACGAGCGGGCATCGCTCAGGCAGAATATGTGAAGAAAGGTTTGTGTGTGGCCTTGTGCTCGAATTCCTGGCCATGATGTGCTAATTGCCTTCTTCCACCAGAAGTCGAAGCACTGTACGGTTTGCATCGTCATTCCCATGGCAAAAATTCGCCCGACTTGATCTGTTAATGCTGCCACGCTTTCATCCCCTTCTCTTTCCCCTTCTCCATCAGAAGGACATTTGGCACATCGTGCCACTTTTCAAATTCCTTCTCTCGGTGTTGTTGGTTCTATGGTAGCTGACAAAGCATGGTATAGGTATTATCTCAAACGGTATCGTACACTGAGGAAGCGTTATGATGCAGGCGCCTGAAGCATAAGTCGTCTAAAAGGGAAAGGAAAAGAAATTGGTAATAAATAACATAATAGCATCCATATGGAGAAGTTCCTCCATGTCGCCGAAATTGTTTACATTGTAGAATGATAGGCGAAATGACTCCAACGCCGTTGAGTGTGCGAATGAGCCGTCTTCGTTGCAACGAATGGCCTTTCCCTTCCCATAAAGGCTTTACAGCCTCAAATGTATGCAAGCAAGCATAAAATAACCAGACCCCAAAACATTCCATTGTCCCGGTTCTGCTTCTTCGTCCTGCTGGGTCTTATATCTTAGCGGTAGCCGCAGCAGAGTGGATGATGTCCGGCGACAGGCGTTTGTCCACCTTGCCTTCATCATGTCCGCTTTCTCGCCCACCAGGCGCCGACCTCGAGGCACTCTCCCCAGGTGGCGCCGCCTTCGCCCATTAAATCGCCCATCGTTTTGCCCAGCCATACGTCCCATTCATCATGGCTCTTGCCACTCGCTTCTCTCAGAATCGCTTCCAGTGCCTGCACTTGCTGTACGACGGTGAGTAGAGCCGTTTCTCGGAGGGCAATTTGCTCAGCACTGAGTGTGTGCTCGCCCTTCTGGTCCTTGCTGAGAGTCCCCCCCGCCTGCGTCCCATCATTCGTGACGACGCCGCCGACCCCTTCGTTTTCCCAGCGCACTTCACTCAGGGGAATGGCCAGCCTCCTTGACCTGACGTCGGTCAAGATTTCTGACTCTTGTAACAGTTGAGAGCGGATATAGGTGCACGGTACGGCACTTAGGTTCCGAGCCTCGAGTGATCTGGTCAACCAGGCGTTGTATTCTGCTAGAAAAGGGTTGACCGGGGCTGACAGTGGAGTATTGGACGATAAGACGTATGCTCCCAGACTCGAGGCGGCTTCTTGCGCGCTCGCGTCATCGGTCGTCGACGCAGACCCCGGCACATGTGGTCTCAACATACGGATGAGGTGGTCAGACTCCCATATCTCGACTGTGCCTCCGGGTTGAAGTAGTCGCAAATATTCATCGATGAACCTTTGAGCGTGCCCGTTTGTCACGGCAAGACTCATGTCCTTGACCATGATTAAATCATATCCTTCCGAGGGAAGCGGCCACGGCATTTGTCGGATGTCGTGATTGACAAACTCCCACCTCATGTCCCGGTCCGGGAGTTTCATATCCGCTAACGCATGGGCACTCCCGGGAGAAACAGGCGCAATATCGATTCCCGTAAAGGATATAGTGTCGTGGCCCTTGTCTTTGAAAAACTGGTGGCACATGATACTCCAGAACCCCGAGCCGCAGCCAATTTCAAGCACACGCCGCGGAGGCTTCTTCATCAGGGACGGAGAGCACACGGGACCCCCGAACACCTGAATCAGCAACAATGTTCGCAGCGATTGGCGGTGCAGCTCGGTCAGGTCGGTCGGCAGTGGATATGGCAGCGTCGGATCGTTGAGGTAGGTGCGTCCATTTCGCTGAAGGAAGGGCCGCGGGGACAGTAGACTTTCTCCTAGTCCTGACGTGTCGGAGGTCATGTTCGTCGTGAGCGAAAAGAAGGTCGTGCCACTGGCGGATGAAACCGACTCAGCACAGAGCGAAGGGGCTTTCATCTGTGGGCGGCTGTGAGAAGACGGAGCCTTGCGGAGCGAGACGAGGTCGTTGGCGGACTCGGGCGACGCAGAGAAAACATGCTGGCTTACATGGACTCCATGAAGCTCGATTGCGGCGCGCAGGTGCGGAGACGAGGCCTGGTATGATGGAGGCGCAGTGGGAAGCTCGGCGTGTTGGCCGCGGTGAAAGGACGGGGAGGTTGTTGAAGAAAAAGGCGGCCCCGGCAGGAGAAGCAAAGAATGTCTGGTTCAAGGACAGAAAGGAGCCCAGCCTGGGCTGACGTGTGTCGCCGCGTGGCGGGGCGGACCGCCGGTGAGTGCTAGGGCGCTTCTGAGGGAGGTGGTTGATGAAGGCAAAGGGAAAGGGGCCATGGAGCGGCGGCGCGAGGATCGAATCTGATGCAGAATCGGATGCGGAATCGGACGCGGACGCGGAATCGGATGCGGAATCCTACGCGGAATCGGATGCAGGAATCGGATGCAGGAGTCTGATGCAGGAGTCTGATGCAGGAATCCGATGCAGGGCTGGTGGTTTGGATGGCTTTGGCAGAGCTGCGTCTGTCGGAGGGCGCGGTGCTAATAAGCACTCTCTTGACCGGATCGAGAAATGCACCAGATGGCGCGCGCCCGCTGCGCCCGCTGCAACACCGGGACGCTGGGACGCTGGGACGCTGGGACGCTGGGACGCTGGGACGCTGGGACGCTGGGACGCTGGGACGCTGGGACACTGCCGCGTCCCGGCCGGGATAGTGCCTGGCGGCACAGGCACCACCAGCGTCGGGGATAGCGAGCTGGGCAGCGGCCGGGCGTCTGGTGTTTCAGCACTGAACGTCTGTGCTGGTTCCATGCCAGTCTGGTGCGCAACAGGATGGGCTGGGGCCCAGGGCTTGCAGCTCACAACAGACAGGTTCCGCCATCCCCGACTTCCCAGCACCTGCCGTACGTGCAGGGGATGCACAACCCAGAGTCTAGAGCCTACTTCTTACTTAAGTAGGTACCTAAGTAAGTAGGCTAGGCACCTCGGTTCCTCCTTCCACGTCTGGGCGCGGCTTCGCAGTCGCACGCACGGTGCGAGTATCCAGTCACCACCGCTCTTCCTTCAACAAGTACCTTCACTACCAATATCAACAGGACGTACAATACATGCATCAATTGATGGCCATGAACCGGCACTCCACATCACAGTTGTTCATTGGTCGATAACGCAGCTTTCAAGCCGCATGCGCACAGCAATGATTCGAGAGTTTTTCTCCTTATCACCCATGAGCCTTGTTCTCCTCAGCAGAGTAAACGGCCAGAGTAAACGGAAAGGAAAGTCTTTCAGTGACGGGTCAAGTGCACACCTACCCACCTCGGAGGGATGCATGAATCAGTAAAACAAAAAGCACAGGAGGTAATGGCGTTTTGTCCAACTCTTGGGCCAAGTCTTGCTGCGCTTGCCTTGTCCATATTGATTTCGCATACTTGATTCATTCTAGCCCACTCGTGGATGAGCGCTTTCTCGGACGGCCAAAGTCTACTCATAAAAGAGAAGTTGAAAAAAAAAACCAACAAAAAAACAATAAAGTACTCCTTAAGCTAGTAGGTACTTACCTAGGTACTTACTTACTTCTTAGTTTCACCAAGTAAGTACCTGGGTACACAGGTCTATCTCTTTGATGCCGAGAAGGCTACATTTACGTATCGACCCACTTCAGCATCCAACCAAACGAAGTTACTGAGGGTACTTTGCGCACAAATTAATTTGCCCCATTCTATAAGTACCGGAAGCATTACGCAGTACCTATATCCCTTTGGTGCGCAGAAGGCTACACTTAGGTACCCCCCCACTCTTCTTCAATATCTGATTGGCTAGACAAACGTGACCTTTTAATATACTATATACAGAATTTTACTCAATAAGTTATGGGAGCTGTTATCTGGCACCCCTCTTTTGTGTATTCGGCACCCCACAGGAAGCTATATTTATCTATAGAAAATATAAGAAAATACTTATAAAGGTAAGTGTATATCTAAAAATCAAAATAATTATTATATATCTATAAGGACTTTTAAAAAGTAAAGAAAGATTTTTTTAGATTTAATAATAATTATTTAAAGTATAAAAACTATATATATATTAGTATTTAATATAAATAAATATATATAATACTATAAAAAGTTCTATTATATAGCGAGCTATATAAAGCATTTAATTGTTATTTTTATATATTTTTTATGTATTATATAAGAATTTCTATATATTTATATAATTCACTTTTTATTTTGTGGGGCTTGGCCCTTTGCAGCACTTGGGGTGCCGAGTACACAAAACAAGGGTTGTTACGCGCTAGATACGGCACGTAAAGCGTAGGCATTCGCAACTTGTGGAATGCGTCATAAACAATCGTAAGAGGAATCATAAAAGAGAACACACACAAGTCACAGATAGGTGCACAGTTGTATGTAGTGATGAAGTTATCTTTCTACTTGTGTTATCGGGAATCCTCCTTTTATGTGAGGAATTCCGTCCCGTAACAAGGGTGCCCGATAAAAGTTCCCTAAGTTTTATAAAATTAAGTACCTAAATACTTTAGTTTATATTAAAATTTATGCTTATAGAAGGTACTTATCTTTCTGATGTTTTCATTGGATGACAGTGTGGGTCGGTACACCAAATGTAGCCTTCTGCGCACCAAAGAGATAGTGCTACTTATTCTTCTAGTGATTTGATCCAATAGAAGGCCGAGGAAAAACGGGGGCTACCGGATGTAGCCTTCTCGGCATCAAAGAGATAGGTAGAATTAAACGGTAGAATAAAACGAGGAGGCGTCACAAAGACAAACCACGTGACACAAGCAGCTTCCCCTTGCGCGGTCCTTGTGGAGCTTCGTAGCACGTGACCAAGCTTTCTTGCTTGATGGCAGATGGTCCATGTGCTTGCTACCTGACACCGGAGCGAGAGGGATGCCCTTGGGTCGGTTTGGCTTTGAACTTCGATATCGAATCTCTATTATTCTGCCAAAGTATTTGTTGGTTTGCCCTTTAGCGATTAAAGCACCTCGCCGCACATCAGTCGTCATTGTATGTCCTGAATTCACCTTGCCGCGCTTCAGGACTTGACACGGCACGGGACGGCGTTCCGTATTCGCAAGTCTGGCTTTCGTGTCATGAAACAAAGAGCAGAGCAGCTAACATCACTTCTCTTTTCGCTTTGGGTCTAGCATAGTCCCAAAACTCCATCTCAACCATTTTTCTCAATCTATTGTCCTCATCATTACCCGAGGACTCGACATCGTCGAATTCTGATCCGTTGGATCTTTCCGACCGCTTTGCGACTCCACTAACCTCCTCACGACTCCACCCTTGATTCAATGTGGTATTGAGAAGACGTGCGCTACCTTCGAGATTACAACCACGGGCTCTTGTCCAGGCTCATGCTGAAGACCTTGACCATTCGAGCCCATGCGCGACCACGAGCCTCATCACCCACCCTGCGTTTCGATTCATACATGAACTACCGCCGACGCGGCAAGATTTCGACAGCTTTATTGCCTCGCGCCCAAAGCTCTCGGGACGAGGACAAATGCTAGGCCGAGCGAGCTGTGGTAAAGCGACCGTCTTCCCCTCTCCTCTCCTGCCTCCTGTCTCCTACCTACTGCCAGCATAGCAAAGATAGTCGACTCCTGGTCCCGAGCCCTGTGCCGGTGAGCTGTTTCACCTCGCCTTCTAGCCGCTAGCTCGTGAGCCTCATCAACGGCATGTACTCTCAAAACCATCCGCAAGGGCATAATGCTCGGCTTAATGGGGCGGGCCGTGGGATGCCCAACATGCTCTACAACTTCCAGCAGCATGCTCAACACCAACACCCATCCCAACCCCAACACCATCAAAGCCTGCAACATGACCATGGCATGGGCTCAGCGAATGGTCTCGGCCACCATACGCCATTTGGATCCAACGCGCTCTCCAACTCCGGCGCCTTCAACTCTGGCGTCCTATCCAATGGACATGTGCCCAATGCTCGAGTTGGTCAAGTGCCTCAGAATGAGATGTGGCAGGAGCAGCTACGCATGCATAAGGAATCAGAGCGAGCTCACTCTGCCATGACTGATCAACAGCAACCGCACTATTTTGCTAGACTCAAAGCGTCCGAGAACAGAGGCATTGTCGGTCCGCCCCCTAGTAGTGGTAGAACCCAAGCAGATGGCGAGAACGACCCCGAGGATAGGAGACGACCGTATCTCCTGGAGAAAGAGACAACTCGACAAGACTGGCACAACCTGGACATGTCCGGCCAGGGACTGAGAAACTTGGCTCTGGAGCTTTTTCAGTACAAGTTCCTCAACGAGCTATACATCGCTTCGAACAAGCTCACAAAACTGCCCAAGTTTATTGGCGAGTTGCGGCAGCTGCGCCATCTTGACGCTTCCTACAACCAGATATCTGAGCTACCAGCCGAGCTTGGCATGTGTACCTACCTCAAGCATCTTTTGCTGTTCAACAACGACATCCGTGACTTACCTTCCGAGATGGGCTCTCTGCACCTACTGGAAATGCTCGGAATCGAAGGTAACCCGTTGGACCCTGCTTGGAAGCAGGAACTGATGGAAAAGGGCACGAAAAGCGTGATTACCTCATTGAAAGAGAATGCTCCCGGTACGTCCAGCTCCATGTGATGCTCTTCAGATGCTCTTGAGAGGCAATTTCCAACGTCTCAATTCTTTTGATCATGTTCATTCATCATCACTATGCTTGTTGTCATTCTTGCTAACGAGACCTGTTTCATGCAGTGCCTGATCCACCTATGCAACGAAAGGAAATTGTCATTCAAGAGGACGTTTCGCCGACTTTGGAACGCGTCAAAGTGTTCTCCTGGAACATCCTTTGCGACAAATACGCCACCCCACAAACATATGGATATACGCCTACGAACGCCTTGAATTGGCAATACCGGAAGGGTTGTATTTTGGAGGAACTGCGGCTTCGCGATGCCGATTTCTTAAGTTTACAAGAAGTCTCAACAGATGCTTTCAAAGAAGATTTGAGCCCCGACTTGGCCCAGATGGACTACAAGGGTGTTCATTGGCCCAAGTCGCGCGCCAGAACCATGTCGGAAAGGGACGCGCAGACGGTGGATGGATGCGCCGTGTTCTACAAACAAAGCAAGTACATTCTACTGGATAAGCAGCTTATTGAGTTTGCCACAATTGCCATCAACCGACCCGACATGAAGAACCAGCATGATGTCTTCAATCGAGTCATGCCGAAGGACAACATTGCAGTTATATGCTTCTTCGAGTCTCGTCTCACAGGGGCCCGGCTGATCCTAGTCAACGTTCACTTGACGTGGGACTCGGTTCTTGCCGATGTCAAGGTCATTCAGACGGGCATCCTCATGGAACACGTGACCAAACTCGCGGAAAAATACGCCAGATGGCCGGCGGTGAAAGACAAGAAGCTGATCACGGTACCGCTCCCCGACGACGCCGAGGCCCCCAAACCACAGATGGAACCTGGTCCCAGCCAGGAGTACCGCTCCAACACAGATATTCCGCTCATAGTGGCTGGCGATTTCAACTCGACCGAGGAATCGTCAGTGTATGAACTGATGTCTATGGGCCGGGTCCCCCCTGATCACACGGAACTAGGTGACTATCAATATGGTAGCTTCACCCGAGATGGGATCGAGCACCCTTTCAGCCTGAGAGATGCGTACGCACACATCAAGAAGACGGCCGACGAAATGCCGTTTACAAACTATACTCCAGGCTTTGCCGATGTGATTGACTACATTTGGTACTCGACCAACACACTGGAAGTAGTAGACTTGCTAGGACCGCCTGATGCAGAATATCTGAAGAGAATGCCCGCTTTCCCCCATTGGCACTTTCCAGCAGACCACATCCAAATCATGGCCGACTTTGTGATCAAAGCGAGAAAGGAGAAAAAGCCAACTCAAGACAGGGAACAACAAGCCGATGCGGGCGGTGCGTCAGGATCGGGACGTTGATGGACGGGCAAGCCGCGGCAGCTGAATTTGCTTTCCCCATTTTTTGGGTGGGGAGGCACACGTTCCTGGCTGGTCGATTGGTGTTGTTGCATAAGTCGCCGCGAGGGCCCCCTTCGCGAGCGCGTCTCAAATCTGGATGTAGTTTTTCTATTTTGGGTTCTTTTTGCAAATGGAGTTGAAGGATTTTTTGATTTTTTTTTTCTGTCTCCTCTTTTTGCCCTTTTTCTTCGAGCACGGTCGAGGGTCGGACCAAGGTGGTGAGTGTACCTTTGGCATGTAAACAGAAGGGAACGGAAAGCGAAAGGGGACCGATACACACAGGGAGAGAGACGAGGTGGTTCTGTAGGACTTGTAGGAGTTGATTGACGACCTTTTGATTTTTCCTTTTTCCTTTTATTCCTTCCCTTCTCCCTGTTTATTACTTGTGTTCTTATTCTTGGCATGTCTACACTATCGAGCGTGAATGCCCGCGAGAGCGTTTTTTTTTTAATCAATGCAAATGCAACCCCTCCCCTCATCCCCCCCCCGGCAGCAGCAAGTGATGTAACCTCGGGAACATATGGTCCTTATCGTTCTTCCAGCCTGAGCAAATCGTTCCATGGTATCATTCAACTGCCCCTCCGCTAGTCTAGAGAGAAGAGAGAGCATGGCTCAGATCTTTTTCCCTCGGAGGTCCTTCTCGGATGGCATGCCGCCCTTGCTGGTAGAATGAAACCTTGTTTCGCGGGCCGTGTCTATATCGGGTCCCTCCCCCTCTCATCCGGCATCCCCGGTGCAGATCACGCGATGGGGTAGCCGATGGAGGGAGGATCTGGGATGGGTTTGGAAGAATCGGGAATGGGCTTCTTTTGCTGCATGGAATGTGGGCTTTGTTCCTCCCCCGCTGCTTGGCTTTTGTTTTGCGGATTCTCCAAGGAGGACATGTATATATATGGAGGCGTCTTGGGAGGGAATTTTACCCCAGGTTCTCAGATGCAAGGCATTGACTTCCCCGTCTTCTGTATCCCTCAGGTCATCATTTGAGGTTGTCCATATAACATATTTACCGATCCAACGTGAGATTCTGCCTCTTTTGTCTCCGATCTTCCCTTGTTCTTTGTTTTTCTTTTCTTTTCTTTTTATTTTCGGTCGAGGAACTCGTCGAGGAAACCATGCTTTCTACCTTTTACCATTTTCAAAAACTGCCGCTCAATGTCAGACGCCGCATCTGGGAGTTTGCGCTCCGACGTTCGGATCGCGGGGGCGGCCTGCATTACTTCTCCGTGACCTTGGAGCCATTCAACCGGGAAGAAGATGGTGCGTACACGGAGCAGGGGCGACGCCGGCTCTTCGAGAAAGGTTCCTACCGGGGCGATACTGTGCTCCGAGTCAATGTCCCCGGGTACGAATATCCCCCGGCCCCGACGCGCAACGGCAACAAGTCGGTCTACTTGTGGGATCACGGTCTGTGGGCCGCGTGCAGGGAGTCGAGAAGGGTGATGGAGGATCGCTGCGCGAGGGACCGACGACTTACGGCCAGCTGTCGTCCGGAATGGAGAGAGTACCACGACGAGTACGCCGTCTTGAAGAGGGCGCTGACAACGGACGACCGGGCCATGCGCGTCATGTTCCAGCCGTACAGGGACGTCTTCTGCCTCGGATACAAGGACCTGGACACGGCGCTGCTGAGGACGTCGGACCCGTTGGGCTCTTTGTTCCTGGAGCCTGCGCGGGAGGGTAGCGCTTCGGAGCTGAGCCTGAACTTGGCGCTGGAGTATCACCCGTCCTGGAAGCTCAACTGGCCGAGGGGTCCCGAGGCCATCAGGGAGGAAGGGAGCCCCCGTGGCGTCTTGGCTCGCTTGATCGAGAAGACGTTTGTCGATCTGTGGCAAATCTCCATCTGGCTGATTGACCGCCGGGTCGTTGTGGACGCGACGACGTCTCCGGGAGCGCAGAACCGTCCGCTTTTCCATGACATGGACGTCGAGTATGTCAATGTAAAGTCGGGCTCGCAGGCTCTTAACTTCATATGGGACCTCGGTGCTCTGCTCGCTCCCATGTACGATGTCTGGACGGGCGTCGAGGCGGGCCCCATGCAGGACGGGAGCGTAGTTTCCGAAGTCAACCTCGAGGATTATGTTCAAGTTCTGGCGTGCAGAAAGAAATAGGAAGTAGGGTCTGGGTATGTAGTCAGCATTCATGTTTTACCGGGGAGCTGCTGTGGCTTAGATGGGTTTGTTTCTGTTTCTGTTTCTGTTTCTGTTTCTGTTTCTGTTTCTGTTTCTGTTTCTGCTTCTGTTTCTGTTTCTGTTTCTGCTTCTGTTTCTGTTTCTGTTTCTTTTTCTTTCTCCTTTTCTCCCTCCTCGTGACGGGATCTGGGGATTTATGCCATGTAGGCAAGATGAAGAGATGGGCGGAAGTGAGAGCTCCTTCCCACTGCCGAATAACAGACCTACTATGTGAGAAAGAAGAAAGCCTCTTGTGCATTAGCTGAGTGATGAAAATGTGCATGTACGGCTGCGGACAATGCGGCGTGGATAGACTCGTGACATTTCTCGGCATCTTGACGGATGTGACCAAGCTTTTTTTTTTTTTTTGTGGTTCTTCTCTGTGGCACCACTGCTCGTGAGGGTCGATGTTGATGCGACGACCCAGGCCGGAGTGTAAAGGAGAAAGGAAATTGCCATCGTGTCTGACAGTGGGCAACAAACATGTCCATGTAAGATGCTCATCAGCCGATCGATACTGTACAACCGACCGTCTCCTAAAAAGCTCTCGTCGTCACTACTGCGCGTCCTCGGATTGTGGGCGAATGCCGAGCTGCGTTTATACCATGTCCAATGTGGGCAAAACAAAAAAGCCATCGAACCCCTCACGCATCATGTGCGATACCGTTTCACGATCATTTTCCCCGTCTTTATAAAACAACGTAAGGCCAGGTACGACTTTTTTCTTCTTCTTTCATTCCAAACTATCCCTTCCCTTTTCCCTTTCTTGTTCTTCTCTCGCTTTTATCCATCCCTTTCTCTTGTCCTTTTTGAATATCCATCTTACGTCATTCTTGACTCAAAAAAGGTTGCGCAGCATCATGAGTATTACACCGCAGGCCCCGGACGCCGGCGCGGCTTCGCATGAAGAAGCGGCGGCTGCATCTATCCCGTCGACAAACGTAGCCACAGAAAACGTGGCTGCCTCGGACAATCGCCGGGGGAGAGAGGTCAGACCTGAGGAACCTGTCCCGAAAAAGAAGATTATCATTAAAAACGTCGTCATTGCCAACCCTACTACCGGCACAGTCAGTGAAACCAAGACGATCACTCTGTCAGGCGGCATCATCGTCGACATCAAAGACGCCGAACCATCATCTCCGCACGACATGTCCGTGCATGTCGTCGACAGACTCGTCTATCCCGGCTTCGCATTGCTTGTGATGAGGGCCCTGCTCTGGTACTAGGCCTAGCAAGCTTGGTCAAAGGCTTTTTTTTCTTTCTTTTTTCCTTCTCTTTTTTTCCATCGTTCTTGCGAGCAGATTCCCCGTCTCGAAAAGTCTATGGAGACATGCAAAGCCTTCAGCGATGAATGCAGGGGATGGGAAGAGCCATTGTTGATGGAGTTGGATGGCTGGCGGCGACTTCGCCTCCTCTCAGCAGTCCAGCTAGACGGCCGCGACACAATACAATACGCAGCATCCGGCAGAGATGCAGATGACGTCGGAGGACGTAGCAGAACACACGGCACGCACGTTCTCGATGTCGCAGCCCACACTTGCGGACCCGAGGCGAGTCGGAGCTGCCGCGGTCTTGACGCGGCGAAGCGAGGACCGTGACATTTGAGCGCCGGTTCTCAAGTCACAGGGGGTTGTTTGCACAGCGCGAAGATCAAGGCGGCAAGAGAGGTGTTGGAGATGGCTGAGCGAGTGGTTTTGCTGCTGATCGGTCGGCGTCGGGTTGGACGGGACATGGGAGGGACGATGGAGTCCGGGTCGAGGAAGACGGCATGGAGGCGCGAGCCATTGTGGAGAGAATCAATGGCAGGTCAACAGGTCGTGAGGAATCAGGATGGAGGACTCGGAGACTCGCAGGTCGCAGATCGCAGATCGCAGATCGCACAGCAATGGGACACAGCAATGGGAGTCGGGTTGGTCCGTCTCGACTCGTGAGAGACGGCACATGCGGTATGACACGGCAGAAATTGAAGGGGCCGTTTCTGTTCACTCATTTGCGCAGCCACGGCAAAAACACACCTCTTTTCTTTTCTTCCTTTTCTTTTCCATCTATCCATCTATTGATTTATTTATTCATGTATTTTTCCTGTTGCCCTCTTTCTTCGGTGTCCCTTTCTTCGATTGGATACCGAAAACCCCCATCGCCACGTCCTCGAAAACCCGCCCTCGAAAAAACGCCCTCGAAAAAAAATCCCCTCGCGAAAAACCGTGTCGCCAAACAGCCCCGTCTTAGTCATCAATATGTCCATGCCCAGATTCTTCCATGTCGAGACGCAACACCATCCATCCATCCATATCGCATCGAGACAGGGCCGGATTCACATCGCCCGCCCCGCCACCCATTCCATCACATCCCATCCATCATGAGCTGCCAAAGCCATGCCGGGCCGCAATGACGCCGCTTCCTCCGGGGTCCCTCCATCTCCATCCTGGCTCCCCGAACCGTCCACGGGCGTGCTGCCCGTCATCACCAACCCCGACGACTATCCCGGCCGAGCGCCGCGCAGCAACGCCGCGACGGCCGCCTCGGCTGCTGGCGTCAGAGCCCTGAGCGCCCAGCTCGTGGCCTTTTACTTCCGGGCGCCGGCCAAGGCGTTTTTCAGAACCCGCGTCGACTACCTGGCCTACGCGCGGACGGTGCACCGCCAGCAGATTGCGTGCATGCTGGATGCTCTGGCCCGGGACCGCTCGGCGACGAGGACGCGGCGGTTCCTACGCCATGTCTGGATATGGATGAGGAGCACCACGCCCGGCGTTCTCACGTCGGCCATCAGCCAGCAGGGATGGAGCGTGCTGCCCCAGCAGATCCTCCCGCCGCTCATCGCCAACGTCGGTGTCGGCGCCGTCCTGTACACCAGCTATCTGCACATCCTGGGCCGCCTGCACGAGGACAGCGCCAAGGCGACCAAGAGGGTCTACCCGCCGCCGCCGCCGCAGCACACCTTTGCCGCCGGGTTCCTGGCCGGCGGTGTCCAGAGCGTCCTCGCCGCTCCGCTCGACGCCCTGCAGGCCCGATATGACCACCACGACCTGATGCCCCGCGACGGGGGCGGCCGTCCGCGGAGCATGTGGAGCTTCGGCGCCGAGAAGCTGCGCGAGATTGGCCTCCGGGGCGTCTTTGCCGGCTGGGGCCTGTCCTTTGCCAAGGACAGCCTCGGCAGCGCCGTCTTCTTCAGCATGTTTGAGTACGTCAAAGCCCAGGGGTACTACCGCTTCGTGACCTGGTACTACGGCGGCCTGGGCCAGGACATTGTCGACTTCCTCGCCATGAAGCGTCCCCCGTCGCGGCGCCAAGACGACAATTACGACGGCCACGGCCACGGCGACAGCAGCCCCGAGGAGAAGAAGGACAAGGTCGCCGTCATACGACCGCACTACGCCATAGAACCCGCCTTCCTCTTCGCCGCCGGCTTCAGCGCCTCCTTTGCTCAGCAGCTCCTCCTGCATCCGCTGACCCATCTCCAGGTCAAACACTGGGACCACCTGGAGGACTTGGACGAACGGGCCGCGCGGTACCGGGCCGCCAGGGCCGCCAACCCGGAGAAACCGCACCGGCCGTGGCGCATGCTCCGCGCCTACTACCATGCCTACCGGGAGACGTGGGCTGGCTGCGCCGCCGAGGCCGCCGCCGAGAAGCAGAACCTGACCAGGTGGCTGTACCGGGGGTTCTGGTGGAACACGATCCGGCAGGTTCCCAGCACGAGCGCAGGTTTGATCATCTTTGAGCTGATACGGCGCAAGTACGGGTATGGTGCCGAGGAAATCCGAATCACAAAAGATGGCTATGACATTCTCCTGCACTAGACATGCGCAGAGACGAGGTTGCTGGCCATGGCGGGGTGTTGGGGGGTGGTCCTTTTTGTTATTTTTTATTATTTTTTCTTATTCTTCTTCTTTTTCAGTATGGCATCTTCTTTCACATAATATTCACCTCGATACCATGAAATGCATAGATGGCTGCAGCGGCATTAGATTTAGCATACGTTTTAGAACATCTTGTTCCCCGCAGGAACAAATCTCCCCCCCCCTCTCTCTCTATATATATAAACTCTTTTCACATGCAACTCAAATTCCCTATTAATTATTTTCAGGGCCCATGTGGTGCAAAACACCTTTCTCATATTCGGTACAGAGTGCCTCCGGCATAGTACATGTCCCAACTCCCAGTTGCGCCCGCGCATCCTGCCCCGCTTCACGTTTTCGCAACGCCTCCCCCCATCCCTTTCCCCCATCCCTTTCTCCCATCCCTTTTCATAACATGGTCATATCCTTCGTCGACTGCGTGGCCAAGCCGGCGCGTTCATTGCCTGCTTTTCTCGTCCCGTCCATCGAGCCACTTGCTCATGTAGGGCCCGTCCAACCAATATCCGAGCTTCTTATAGTAGCTGCGGACGCCCACGCCCGATATGACACTGAGCTTCTCACTGCCGTGCTCTTCGCGGGCGATCCTCTCTGCCTCTTCCATCAGCAGGGTGCCGAAACCCTGGTGCTGGAACTTCCTGGGGTCACGGGCGTGGACCGGCACGGCCGTGCCGTAGACGTGGAGCTCTCTGACCATACTGCTGGGTTGACTGATTAGTTCTTGGCGGTACGTGTACTTTTCCGTGCACTTTCGGAGACGCAGCAGGGCGACGAGGATATCTTGCTTGGGATCTTCGTAGGCCAGAAACGTCTCCCAGCCGCCGTTGGCGGTGTAGTCTCTTCGCACGAGCTCAATCTGATTGGGTCTGATCTTGTTCTTCACTTCGTTGACGCCGACTTCTCGCGTCCGCACGTCTCGGCAAGTGGTACCAAAGTCCTTCATTCGCGCCAGCGCCAGCTCTCGAAGGTTGCCGTTCTCGACCCCGGAAGTTACCAGGGGCATGGGGATATCTCGCTGCACACGGTAGATCCTTGTCCAAGGCGGGATCAGGGCAAGAATCCTCGCAACCAGGTCTACCAGGCCGTTGGGAGTATAATTTTGATAGCGGCCAGTCCTCCAGAGCTCATACAAGCCTGTGCCACGGATGACGAGAGTCGGGTAGATCTTCAGGCCATCGGTTCGGAAGGCTGGGTTCTCGAAATATTCACGAAACTGATCCATGTCACGCTCCATGCCAACATTGGGCAGATCAGGCATCATGTGGCTGACAACCTTGAAGCCAGCATCCTTTGCTAGACAAAACGTCTCCGCGACTGCTGCGACGGTGTGGCCACGGTTGGTATCTCTGGCGACATCCTCATACAACGACTGCACACCAATCTCCAGCCTGGTGCATCCATATCGCAACATGTCGTTAAGATGTGGTTGGAGACAATAATCCGGTCTGGTCTCGATCGTGATGCCCACGCACTTCACATTGCTCATCTCCCCGGCTTCCACAGCCTCGTCGACCTTGGATGTTTGGTATCCACTCAGCGCGTTGTGTAGTTGTGAGATGAAATTCTCTCGATATGATTCAGCCAGTGACATGAAGGTGCCCCCCATGATGATGTATTCGACCTTGTCTACCGAATGTCCTAGCGATTTCAACTGATCGACTCGCCCCCGAGCTTGCTCAAATGGATCATACCGAGCGCGGATGGCTCTCATTGATGTGGGTTCGTATCCGGTATAAGACTGCGTGCTGTATTCGAAATCCGAGTCGGGACCACCGGGACAATACACACAGATGTTGCCGGTGTAGGCGATGTGTGGGCATCTGTGAGGCTTGCACATGACGGCGACAACCGCGATTCCGGAGGAGGTTCCTGGCAGAATGTCAGCAATGTCAGGGACAGTAGTAGCCAGTAGGAGGAGGGAAGGGTCGGCCGCCGTACGAATAGGCTTTGCAATGAGCTTGTGAAGGATGTATTTCTTGTAATGTTCGGGTATGGCGGCGATAATGGCGGTCAACGGAGGAATATTGGTCAGCCTATGCTTTTTGGCCAGCTTGGCGCGCAGCGAGTTCAGATTGATATCTCTGCCGGGTTTGCCATTCTTTTGCGACTCGTGATCTTCAATCAGGGCGTTGGCCACATCGGCGCAACATCGCAAGAAGCGCTCGCTTTCCGGCGCAAGCTCTGCACCACCCTTTTTCTTCGGGGCCGCAACTGCCATGGCCGTCATGGTAGCCGTCGCCATGCTTGCTGTGTTTGCCGTGTTTGCCGTGCTTGCCGTGCTTGCCGTGCCTTTTCTCGGGGGGCTCGGCGCGACGTTTGGCCTCTTGTGTCGAGAAGGTTTGGTGGTGTTGGTGGTGTTGGCGGAATGTGTGCTCCTTTTGGGGACGTTGACGGCCGAACTTGGTGGAGGTGGACCGCAAGTGCTTTTTTGATGGCGGGGCAAATTTATCAATCTGGACCCCACTGTCCCCCCGGCTGCACGTGCTGTCAATCGGTCGCACCTGTTGCAGGCGTTGCAGCTGGCGGGCAGGCGGGCAGGCGGCAGGCGGCAGCTGGCAGGCGGCAGGGGCCCCCTGAGTTGCGCATTTCTGACTTCTGGGACTCTCGGAAAAAGACAGCTGCCGTTTGTCCGGGAGCACCCGAACGTTGCCAAAGCTCGTCCCGACGAGGTCTTTCGCACCTCACGCCTGCCGCTGCAGCTAGATCCCCCTCGACTCCTCCATCCATTGCTTCCGGCCACGCCTTGCAGGTGCCGCGATTTTGATTCCGTTCCCTCGGTTTCTCTCCTCCCCAGTTTTCGTCATGCAGGCCCTTCCCAGGACCGCGGTGCGTGCTGCTGCTCTTCGCAACGTCGCCAACCGTGCCTACAGCTCATCATCGTCCCCCTACGCCAATACCGTCAACAATTTGCGCATCAACGGCGATACCAAGGTGATATACCAGGGATTTACTGGAAAACAGGGAACGTGAGTCGCCTCGTCTCTATCCTGCTCTCTATTCTCTCTCTTTTTTCCTTTTTTTTTTCTTTTTGCTCGGGGATTTCTAGAATGGCACGTTTTACTAAATCAATTTTGACCGCAGTTTCCACGCTCAGCAGGCTATCGAATACGGTACGACGAAATTACCTCCAGCTACCCTTGCAGAACTAGTTGGCGTCTGAAGGCAACCAGCGCACTGACTCTCCTCATTTCTCCAGGCACCAAAGTCGTCGGTGGTACCAATCCCAAGAAGGCCGGCCAAACCCATCTCGGCCTGCCCGTCTTCAAGAATGTCAGCGAGGCCGTAAAGGAGACTGGCGCAACTGCCACGGCTCTTTTTGTGCCGTACGTTCTATAGCTATACTTTGAAACGCCAACCTGATTTTCACATGGCTGACTTGCACATTCAAGCCCCCCTCTTGCCGCTGCCGGCATCGAAGAGGCTCTTCAAGCCGAGATTCCCCTCGTGGTCTGCATCACTGAGGGTATCCCCCAACATGGTACGTTATTGCGCACCAAAACTCGGACTTTTTTTTTCTATTATTTTACTGAAAATCATTTTCTTTCTCAACACGACAGACATGGTTCGTATCACCTCCATGCTCAAGTCTCAGTCCAAGACCCGTCTTGTCGGTCCCAACTGCCCTGGCATTATCGCTCCCGGCCAGTGCAAGATTGGTATCATGCCCGGCTTCATCCATAAGCGCGGCCGCATCGGCATTGTCTCTCGATCCGGAACCCTCACCTACGAGGCCGTGAACCAAACCACCCAGGCTGGTCTCGGTCAATCCCTCGTTGTTGGTATTGGCGGTGATCCTTTTAGCGGTACCAACTTCATCGACTGCCTCAAGGTCTTCACTGAGGATGAGAACACGGACGGCATCATCATGATCGGCGAGATTGGTGGATCTGCCGAGGAGGAGGCTGCCGACTTCTTGAAGCAGGCCAACACTGTCCAAGGCGGCAAGCCCGTCGTCAGCTTCATCGCTGGCATCTCCGCCCCACCTGGTCGTCGCATGGGTCACGCCGGTGCCATTGTTGCCGGTGGTAAGGGCGGCGCGGATTCCAAGATCAAGGCTCTCGAGGCCGCGGGTGTCATTGTCGAGCGCTCCCCTGCCAGTCTCGGAAAGGCTCTATATGATGAGTTTGTCCGACGCGACTTGCTGTAAGCTGTATCACTCTGTACAATGATCTGGCTTTGAGGGGGAGAGATTTTGTAATGACTGCTGAAACCCAAATCTGCATGGCATGGGTCGCTACATAGTGTCCAAAGGGGGTCTGATTGCTTTTTTTTTAAAAACATTTCCCGCAATAGTACGTACAAGATAGAAGGGGGTTCCGGGGGTTCAAGATGATTGCCAGCGATGATTCTGCGCTGTCGCCCTTGTAGCAAAGAAGGACGCGTGCACGCACGTGCTGAGCCATATTCCCACAATGAGGCTCAACGACTGCACAACCATCAACTGATGAGTTTTGGATAAAAGCGAGCGTCGTTGCGGCGTTTGATGGAACAACCAACTTTGGCGTGCTTCACCGAAGGCCGCCAAAAAGACACAAAGCTAGCATGTTCTCTTTTTTTTTTTTTAAAAAAAAAAAAAAAAAAAAAAAAAAAAAAAAAAAAAAAAGAGAGAGACAGAGAGAGGAAGCGTTGACGAAAAGAAAAACAGTACGCTGCATATTAAGTAATGAAGCAGAGCTGATGCTATCATGGCCATGCTGCCAAACTACGCTATCTGGTGTAATGACCAGTCTGTATCTGGCCAGAAAAACAGCCCCCAACCTCATGACCTCAGAGCCTAGTAAACAAGTAAGAAGCGAGAGGCAAGCCAGAGTGGGAGAGGGAGAAACCCCAACACTCTGGTTCAAATGATACGAAATTCCGTAGCGAAATGCAGTGACCTGTTTCCCCCTCGCTTGTTCTTTTCTTTTCTTTTCCTTTCGTCGCGAATGCTGCCTCGTGGCTCACATCATCTTCATGTCATATCCCAAAGCAGTAGTCGAGGTCCGTTATGGTTCAGAGTCTTGGTCAGCGTCCTGGTCAGCGTCCTGGCCAGAGTCCTAGTCATCACCACATAATTGCGCCATGACGTTGTTCACGATCATTCTATCTATTTGATAGGGTCGGCCGTCGTTGCGATCGACGCCCGCGTCTTCGAATGCCTTTACGACGGCCTCGATATCGAACCCCATTTCGAGGAAAGTTTGAAACAAAATAGGGTGGTAGCCTTTGTACCTGGTAGCGACCTTGTCCGTCAGTGCTGGCCCAAAACGAGTTTTCTGTTCTTGTTTCTGTTTCTTTTCTTTTGGTGAAGTGGCAAGCTCTTCGCATTGCCCAAACGGGTGGCTGTTTCTACTTACATGTTAAAGCCCATCTGCCCGAGGGCGTCCTTAGATGAGTTTTCGTATTTGCTCAGGTCGAGCTCTTGTTTTTCCGCGCCGGCGTACTTGATGGCCCATTGCTGGGCGACTTTGGCAAACTCCACGGGCTTGTACAGAAGCATTGAGGCTACTTCAGCGTCTTGAGGGTCCTTGGGGTTCGGGACCTCGAGGAGCATGCGGATGGATAGGAGGGCCGTTTTGATAGTCTGCACGGGCGACCAGCCGGAGCCGAGGGTGTCGAGGCAGATGGCTCCCTGAGTGTATATGCAGTCAGTGATGAGAGTCCCGAGCTGTCTCCTTCTGTTCTGGCAACAAAACCACGGGGGTGGGAGTTGGGGGGCTGGCTCGAGGAGGCCAAATGATGCGCCGTCGCAGCGTCCCGAGGAGACGTACCGTTTGGCTGCTGACGTTGGGATGCCAAATTTTGGTTTCAAACTTCATGGACGGTGATTTGAATGGGTAGTTGTCGGGGATGTCAATTTTAATCACGAAGGTACCGCCGGCGTACGGCGTGTCTGGAGGGCCGGTGATGCTACCCTTGAAGTGCTTCAAGCTGCTTCCGTTGACGGGCACGGCACAAACACCGGAATTGTCCTTGTCGGCCTGTATATCTTGAAGCTCCTTGGCTACGCGTCGATCTCTACTGCTGGCCATGATGGCGGAATGGTGCAAGCCGCAAATTGCCCGACGAAGGTGATTGCCGATGATGCCGCCAGGGACAAGGGCAAATTCGACTTGACTTGGAGCGAAAACAAAAGAGATAAATATAGAGTGATAAATATAGAGTGAGAGGATGGAAAGGATGAAAAAAAAGGCCGTTTGATCAAAAGCTTTGCGCTATCTCTGCTCGGACCTGCCCTCCAAGGCAAAAAGTGTCACTTGCCGACGTACGAAAAGCACACTGCATAGAGGGGGGAGGAGGGGAAGGCGAAGACGGGAACAAACATTGAAATCGATAAGACTCGACTCTACCCACACACACAAATAGACGCCTTTGGTAATGTTGTGCACAACCAATGATGAGGCACCAGGTCAGAGTCAGGCAGGCTTGAAAGAGTTCGAAAGGGCTTGAAAGAGGGCTTGAAAGCCAGATGCAGGATGTTTGGGAAGGCAGAAGCAGGACGGGCGCCGGGTCAATGTTGGGGGTGAAAAAGAAGGTCTCCTTGACAGCCCGCCTGGACCCTGGACAACCCGCGCCTTGCTCTGGTACGAAATCGTAGACGAGCTGAAGGGCAAGCGGCTGACACATGCACGTCGTTGCGAACAGAGGGCCAACGCCACTTGCATTACCACATGTGTATGTGCATATGTATAGGCGCCGATGCTAAACCTCGCAGTGTCGCGTAATAGACATAATCATTTGGCCTCGGCTACGAGAGGCTCGGCTACGAGGTGGAGAGAAGACAGAGATGTGCTGGGCCGCGTGGTCCAGCAACATCACATCATGCACGGCGTTGGAGCAATCAAGGGGCGTCCAGACTCCATATCCGCCACATCGTGAGACTCGAGGCATCTCGGCGCCGCACCAGTTTACCGCAACGGTATTCGACTTTGGCAACGGTGACGCACGAGATTTGACGTGGGACAGCGACGTTCACCGCGCAGTCAGGTACTTGGTAGGTGGCTTCGCGGCGGATGAGACAGCTTAATTATAGTCCCGCTCACGTGACTGGAAGCTGTCGCAGCACGTGACCAGGCGTGTAGCCGTCGTGTTCGGCTGGCGCCTAACATGGACAAGCCGCATCCACCTCCATATCGCCCTGGAGTCTCGTCATCACCACTCATCCAGCGAGAATCTACCCTTTTTTTTTATCTTCTTCCTTTCAGACGAGGCTACACTACATCAAGCTTCAGTTACCAGCAGATCAACTAGGAAATTGGATCAAGACGCTGTCCGAGCTTGATTCGCCAAGATGGTAAGCTCAACACTGCGCCGCCACTTTTAAAACGTCTCTGACATGATGCAACACCAGGGTCAAGGGCAGTCTGGCATGGGTGGCAACGACGGCCGCGACGACAAGGACAAGAAGGTACAGATAACAAATCACTGGCGTGTTCACGCATCTTGAAGCACGTCTGGCTGATAATTTGGAACAGAAAGACAAGCCCAAGTACGAGCCACCACCAAGGCCAACCACCCGAGTGGGTCGAAAGAAGAGAAAGGCCGGAGGCACCAGCGCGGCTGCCAAGCTCCCCACGGTCTATCCTACTAGCAGATGCAAGCTTCGACTTCTTCGAATGCAGAGAATCCACGATCACTTGCTGCTGGAAGAAGAATATGTAGAGAATCAAGAGCGTTTGCGAAAGGCCAAGGCTGCAAAAGAAGGGGCTGCCACAGGACCCGATGCCGATGTGGATCGACTGGCCGATGAGCGAGGACGAGTAGATGACATGCGAGGCAGCCCCATGGGCGTCGGCACCCTGGAAGAGCTAATCGACGATGACCACGCCATTGTCAGCAGCACGACTGGCCCAGAGTACTACGTCAGCATCATGAGCTTTGTCGACAAGGACCTCCTTGAGCCTGGAGCTAGCGTCTTGCTCCACCACAAGAGCGTTAGCATTGTCGGAGTCCTGACGGACGACACGGATCCTATTGTCAGCGTGATGAAACTGGACAAGGCGCCCACGGAATCATACGCCGATATTGGAGGTCTCGAAACGCAAATCCAAGAAGTCAGGGAATCCGTCGAGTTGCCCTTGCTTCATCCAGAGCTCTATGAGGAAATGGGCATCAAACCACCCAAGGGCGTTATTCTTTACGGTGCTCCAGGCACTGGCAAGACCTTGCTCGCCAAGGCTGTTGCCAATCAGACATCTGCCACTTTCCTACGCATTGTCGGCAGCGAACTGATCCAAAAGTATCTGGGAGATGGTCCTCGTCTTGTGCGACAACTCTTCCAAGTGAGTCTATTTCTGATGAAACTTGACGTGACTTGATATTTTCCCCCCTTTCTCCCCCCCCCCCCCCTTCTCTTTTTTTTCTCCTGGCCAGCGTGCGCTTGCTGTACTGACCCGCCTCTGATCAGGTTGCTGGTGAAAACGCGCCGTCCATCGTATTTATCGATGAGATTGACGCGATTGGTACAAAACGTTACGATTCCACGTCTGGAGGCGAACGAGAAGTGCAACGAACCATGTTGGAGCTGCTGAACCAACTGGATGGCTTCGATGACCGTGGCGACGTCAAGGTCATCATGGCGACCAACAAGATCGACACTCTGGACCCTGCCCTGATTCGCCCTGGTCGTATCGACAGAAAGATTCTGTTTGAAAACCCCGACCAAAACACCAAGAAGAAGATTTTCACGCTGCACACGTCCAAGATGAACCTGAATAGTGACGTGGACCTGGAGGAATTCATCTCGCAAAAGGACGACCTCTCCGGTGCGGATATCAAGGCGATTTGCTCAGAAGCAGGCATGATGGCTTTGCGGGAACGGCGCATGCGTGTGCAGATGGCCGACTTTCGATCAGCCCGAGAGCGGGTGCTGCGCACCAAACAGGAGGGTGAGCCCGAGGGATTGTATTTGTAATTGTAATACTGTGTACATGATGCGGATACGAGATGCGCAGACGAGACAAGACGAAGCGAAGAGCAGAAATAGAAAGGAGGCCTGGGTCGGGGCACAATCATTCCGAGAGCGTCTCGTACGTACAATGTATGTGTCAGGTAAAGTGGAAGTAAAATCAACTAAATCCATTACTCAGTACGCCACCTATCCAAATGCCCCCAATGTAAGAGGGCTCCTATCTTAGGAGTTTACCCGTACTGGTGCATCTCACTACGTGCCCCCCCCCCTTTTTTTTTTTTTTTCTCCTTTTTTTTCCTTCGACTGCTAATCGTATACATGAGCGTTTTGTCAATCTGCTGCTGCTCGCGCCTACCTCCTTGCCGACTACTTGCCCCTTTTCCCGCCTTCTGTCCAGCGCCTCATACAGCCATGCCTCTCACCCTCATCCACCAACACCCCATGCCCTCTGCCCCTTGTTTGAGAACGGCGCCACCATTAAGTTTGTCGCGACATCCGCCGTCCCAAAACAAGAGAGGCAACAAACACAAACGCGCGTACATAGTCGGAGGTGTGCCCCCTACACCTACACCTCCCGCTTCTCCTTCACTTACGAATCTCGGCCGTGTCCTTGGACTTGATGTTGCCGTCGAAGCCCTTTTCGTCCTTCAAGACGTTGACCTGCTTCCCGGCGGCATCGACCTGGACGCCGGCGTTGACAGAAATGGGAATACGCGCGTACACCCACCTCGCCACGATAAAAGTCCCGACGCACCAGGCCCAGACCATGACGGCAAGGGACGAAGTAACCAGCAAGGTCGGCACGAGGGCCAGAAGACCAACGCCCATCCAGAAGAGCGAGAACATGATGGCGCCGCCGAGCGCCAGGGCGATGCAGCTTATGGAGAAGGAGATGTAGAGGAAGACGGGGATGAATGAGAGGAGGAACTGGGCGAGGAGGAAGGACTAGAATGACGAAAGAGGATTATGGTTAGAATTTGGGTCTGGGGAGGTGGGGGGGTCAAAATCGCCGTGAGTCGGCGCCATCAAGAGCAAAAACGAGGGAAAACGCCCAAGAAGAAGTAGAAGCAGAAAAGAAATACACGTACAAAGAGAATTGGTCGCCGAGACGCAAGTCCCGTAATATTATCATAGGCCCGTCGGCGGGTCGAAGGCGGCATCAACCAGTCCACGAAGCGCTGCGCATAAGACACGGCCCCGGAGGCCTTGTCCTGGACGGTATCAGAGAGGCCTCCATTGGGCTTGTTCTGGAAAGCTGCTGGCATCGTGGGCAGTTTTTTTGGGGGAGAGAAAATGGATAGGTACGCAGAATGGGGGGGGGGGTTCGTGTCGTGTTTGGTGTAATTCTTTTTTATTTCCTTTTTTTTTTTGGCCAAGTGGAGCGGACAATAAGCTTCTAATGGTGATGTTTGTTTCGAAAGATAATGAAGAAAAAAAGAAACGTTTTGAGTGAGAACAAAAAAAAAGTGTGGACAGAGGGATCAGCACTGATGGTCTTGATTCTCCCTTTTGTACCCCGATCTACGTCCGGGGAAACTTTTATTCCACCGGGAGGAAAACGAATAACGGACGGCAGGAGGCGAGAATTTGGGAGGAGATGGGGGGGTGTTGGAATGCGAAGGGGGAGAGAATATCCCGGGAGACACGAGGGGGGCGTCGGGGGGCAACGTGATGTTGATGTCAGTGATTCCGGTTTTGTCTGCATGGGCGTGGTTGGGTGAGCGGATGAAGGGGAGGAGAAAGGAGGCGACTGGTGCGTCGGGAAGGAAAGGGTTGATGCACAGTGCACGGGTGGTGGTGGGAGAGCCGGGCGAGACGAGTCGTTTTGGATGACGCAAGACGGACGCAGGATGCCGGCGGGTGGTTTGTGGGAGGGAAGAAGGAGGAGGATGAAGAAAAGAGAGGTCCTTGTCTTTGTGCTGCTGTTTTTTTTTTTTTTTTTTTTTTTTTTTCATCATGTCCACTCTGGTTTATGATTTTCAAAGGGAGTGGGTGAATGGCAGTCTGTGAGCAGACTACTTTACGTGTGATGATTACTATATTCTTTTATTCATGCTTTATTTCTTGGCTTGTAATTATACAGTGTATATTATTTTAGTTTTTGCCCTGGCTGACGTGCATGCGCCTTGGATTTTCAAGTCCTGATCCTCCGCAACAGCCAAGGCCATCCGCCATCACATGCATCCGCACTGCTATCCTTCCCGTCCTTGCGAGCCAGGATCCGGCTGTATCGCGACGCGCAACTAGACGGACAAGATTTTTCTGATTTTTTTTGATTTTTTTTTTAAAAAAAAAAAAAAAAGCCCAGCGCAACAGGTCACCAACGAAAAAGGGGGAGCTGCAGCCAGAATGATGAGATGGTGATGGGCGAGGCTTGATGACATGGACATGATTCCATGGTTGGATCATGGCCAAGCAAGACACAGACGAGAGACCTGGGGAGGCAAAAAAAAAAAAAAAAAAAACACGTGTCG